>VDFB02000008.1:10668565-10707148 GCA_007258455.2 Sequoia sempervirens
GTGAGTAAAGGTTAAGTGTTCTTGATTGAGATATGACAGACTAAGATGATTGAAACTTTTTTAGGTACTTAGAGTAATACATTTATTATGAATAGAGAAAGGTAAGTGAGTGGTTCAGGTATCTAAGGTAGTATATATTTCATAAACAAGTATGGTGATAGAAAAAGAGTGAATGAATTATGCTAAATTGCATCTTCAGTTTATTGTCATGTTGAAACAGGGTTGGTTGAAATTTGGACAGAGCAGTTGTGAAGTTTTGATTGGAAAGATGATAACAAAGCAGAATGATGTCAGAATGAATGGGTAAGGCTGAAGATTTACAATGATTTTTTTTGTTTGAGCAATGATTTGAAGTGAAATAGAGTAACCCTCTGTATCTTTTTATTTCCCTTTTGAAGATTGTCAATATGACATAGAGTTTTTTCCAATGAGGCTTGAATGGTTGTCAATGAGACCGTATTATGCCAGTGAGGCATTTTACCAAGTGGTTTTTTATCCCTATGAGGGTTTTCCACTCATGAAAAATATTGTGTCATGATTCTTTTGTGGTTCATGTGATAATCATGTTTCATGGAATTTGGTTTTGTTGCTTTCTTTATCTACTTTGCAACATTTGGTTACACTCTTAAAATTGAACATTCAATGATTACAAAGAGATTGTGGTTTGAAAGACTATTGAATTGAAGTTGATTATTGAAACACTAATTCACCCCCCTCTTAGTGTTTCATGTACTCCAACAAATGGTATCAGAGCTAGAACCTTGCAAAAAATTTAACCAACTTAAGGGTTCTTGGCAATGGAGTATGATGGGAAAGAGGTATAGAAATAAAGTTTCTAAAAAGGAGAAAGATCTACATCAAAAGAAAGAGGATTCTATTACAAAGGTTGATGATGTTTCTAATCTTCTTGGCTCTAAAGAATTTCAAGTAGGAATAAGTGACGAATCTCAGCTCATACATATTGCAAATGAATATCAAAATGATCAAGAAATCGATGAAGAAGGAGTTGTTGATCTTGAAGGAGAACTTGTTGTTGTCCTAGTTGAAGTTAAAAACCTTAAATGAGAGAATCAAAAAATCCAAGTAAGACTTCAAGAAATTATAAAGGTTAATGAAGTCTTAGTACAAAATCATAATGAATCTAAAAAGATTGTTGAATTTCTTGAAGTTCAAGTCGTGGAAAGAAAAATGGCTGAAAAATAAATGGAAAACAAATTTAAAGATAAGGAAGAGATGTATAAAAAGCTAGAGAGTGAGATTGACTCATTGAAAAGGAGTGTGGAGAAAAATTCTTTGTTAAAAGAGCACACTATAAAAGATGATGTGATTGTCAGTTTGAAATTAGAGATTGAAGAAAACAAGAGGATAGCTGATATGACAAGGTCTGATTTGGAAGTCAAAATAGTTGAATGTCAAAATATTGAAGGATAAATAGTCTCTCTAAGGAAATAACTTGAGAATGTTAGGAAGCATATAATGTCATCAAAATCTAGTTCAAAAATAGATATAATCCAACATGCTGATACAAATAGAAGCAAAAGGATCATGAGACCATCAAGTGAAAAAATGAAACTCCCATTCAGGTATAATCTACACTTCAACGATTATTATTTTTATTGTAATCAAAATGGACATAAGGTTAGTGAATGTAAGATTGCTTCTAGAAGGAGATTACACTTAGTGAGTAGAAAACCTTTGATAAGTTAAGATGCTTTAGTTGTGGTAACTTTGGACATATGGCTAAGTTTTGTGGATCTAACTTGGAAATGCAACAAAAGAAGATGAGTGTTCATTCCAAGGTAACATCTCTTAATGCTAAAAGGAAAAGACTAGTTTGGAAACCAAAGGTGATTGACAAAAAGGTTGGAGCTATTCTTGTTCAAACTATCCTACATGACAAGAAGAAACTAAAGAAGAAAGTTTGGAGAAGGAAATTTGAACAAAAATAGAAAGAGCCTAAAGTGTGCATACTACACAAGAGACTTCTATAAATGCATAAAATTAGCATGGAGTCAGGGGGAGATGTTCAATGTCATATCTTTTACCCCTAGGTGAAAATAAAGGAGTGCATAGTAGTTTGTGTGCATGGTCCTTCTTTGCATCTTGAATATGTTGGTTTTTGAGTATGAGACAGTCACATAATGCATACATATTGGATAATAGCATCATGAATTCATCTGCCTATAACGGTGGTTGCTTGTGTTTATTGGGTTGAGAAGATTCTTTATGCTAGGAGAGATAAGTGTATGATAGTGGATCAATACAAGGTCTGCACATTGGAGTATGAAGTATTTTTACATGCTATATAATTTGCATAATGCTTAGTGATTTCAGGTTTGACTATGAGACAGTACACATACAGGTGATTTCAAGGTCATTGATGTGTAAGGTCAAGGGTTGTTAGTTGATGCACAATGTTGAATCTTATTGTTGTCTCTTGTAGCTTGACTTGGTGTTTTGATTGATACAGTGGCATTCTTACTTGTTTCAATTTATTTCATGCCTCCTTCAAGTATAATGGTGCCATTGATATTTTTTCAGTCATCTTGTTATTTCTTGAGTTGACATTTTACAAGCATTTGTTATCATATCATATGTTTTTATTAATTATTCAATGGCAGAAGGGTTGATGTCTAAAAGAAATAAGATCTCTAAAGGTCAGTCCATCTCAAGGCAGTCTTTGAGGAATTGATAGTGTCTCATGTCAATTAAAAGTAGATAAAGGGTAGTGAGAAGGTATGAAGTTATGGAGGAACATCATCTTCATAAAAAGGGCAACTAGATACAAAAGTATCCAAGTTTTTTGGATATGTAAAAGGTCAATCCAGCTTTGATAGTAATACACTTGCATGAGTTTAGTGAAATATCCTTCATAAAGAATGTGCAGTAGTATGTTCTCTTTTTGATGCAACAGTGATGTGCTCAATTGTAGTGCAGTATAGTGTTTTATCAATGGTCAAGATGTCTCTCAAATGGTCTTCATTCAATATTTAGTCAGTGACCCTCTATTTCATTCTAGTGCTATGACATGCTATGTTTTTCCTTAGTCTTTCTTTGGTAGTGTTGGCTAGTAATCTCAGTCACAAAGAAATACAATGTTTTGTTGCAATCAAGATATTGGAAATGAACCTTCAATGCCACATGATGATTGTATGTTTTGGTTGGCCTTTTCAATTGTAATTCTTGTCACTTGTATTTTCTTATAACGGTGCTATTTGCACAATAATTGTCTCAAACAATTCTCATATTTTCAATCTATGATAGCACAACCTTGATGTTTGGTGACAGTGACTTTACCTTGTTGAATGACATCAATATGATAGTAATTATGTTTCAATTTTTAATGCAGTGATATGCATCAATTGAAGTGATGGGTAGCAAGTAATTGCATGGTTTATTTTTCATTGATCAGGAATTCTTCTAATGGATAGTGATAATGCTTTATTTATTTATCATAGATTGTTGATCATAGTCCTGGATCAATGATATCAATTCATATTCTAGCATGTTTAACTTGTTTCTCACAATGGTTTGTGTGTTTGGTTATCAATATGTGAAATTTCATTCAACTATCTTGTCTAATGGTGTATGGGATATATTTTCGGATGTTCAATAACACTCCACCTTGCTATACAGTGCCATTGCTTTGTTTTTTTTAGGTGTACATCATGGTGCTCTTGCTTGACAGTGATAGTGGTGAACCTAAGACTTATATCATCTGTTTGGAATGAAAGAAAAGGTTGATGAAAAAAAAATGCAATTGTAAAGGCATACATAAAGTCATGAAAATGTCTTCAAAGTGTATATGCTTATCTTTTATGAATAGTAATTTTTCAAGGACAAGAACAAGTTAAATAAGACCGTGAACAAGAGTCATGCTAAAGGTGGAAGATAGTGGTGATGTAGCATCAGTGCTATTGACACAAAGGACTCTTGCATGACACAGTGAACTATTGTTATGCCTTCACAGAGCTATTCTCAATATAATGTGTTTCTCAACAATGACAGGGATTGCTACTTTGAAATAGTAGTTAAGATAATATTATTGTGCAATGATAGTGAATAGTTTTTGTTGAGATGATAGTACAAAGTGTGGTGTCAAGAGGATTGTTCTTGATTTTTTCACACAGTCTCTCAGTGATGAATTATTGCTTGGATAGTAGAAGGTATGTTCTTATGTAAATATTTTCACTTTCACTAAGCATATTGGCAATAAGTCTTGTAGAACAGTGGTTTTGAAATGGAATAGTAGTGTTGCAATGAATAATAAGCTATGATAATGTTGTTGCAAACATGTGTGTTAGTGCTTTAAATGGGATAGTCAATTTACAGTCTTTTTCATGTTTGGAAAGTCATGTTTATGCTTGGGGATGGTCTTTTTCATGCTTGGATAGTCATGTTTATGCTTGAGGACATTCATGTTCATGCTTGGATAGTCTTCTTTCATTGTCTCTTAAATTCTGGGTTTGATAAACATTGTGCCATGTTGTTGGAGTCTGCATAGGCCAAGAATGTAGATGGAAAAGTTGCATTTTGTGTTGATTGAGTATTAGGACTTGTATGTGCATTATGACGAGAAGCCATTGTTGGAACGTTGTATTATACAAGGTTGAGTCTTGAAAGTTTGTGAACCTCCATGTTATGTTGAAATAAGTCTGATATAGTCAAATGTCCTATGTAGTTTGTGATGTTGGTCACTTTCATTATTGAGTGTAAACCATTGTTTGAATAAATCCATTTTGTAAATTTGTAATATTGTTAAGAAGCACCAAAATGACTAAATGATTGTTTGAAGTGATTGGTTGGTTCAATAATGTTAGTGAGTCATCAAATGTTTTGGGGGGTATTGAAACACTACTGTCCCCACTATTCCTGCTGCTCTTTCCTTGTTGGTGTGTTTGTTCCTTCCTTGGACTTTGATCTTTGGCTCTTTCTTTGGAGCTCTTTGCTCTTTGGTAGTGAAAGACAGTGAAACATAACCTTGTATGCCTTGGAAAGTGTGAGGTTGACTATATAATAGTCCTTTGACAGTTTCTTTGACAACCCTTTGTGATGAAATATTACCAGTATCTTGTTGCAAGAAATGATGGCAGGGGGAGTAATTGTTCTCAGTGGTGTTTGCAGTATTTCACAAGAACAAAGTCCTACACATAATATCATAGTGATAGAGTACTTTTTTATTCTCCTTTCACATGTTATTTAGTGGATTCTTTCTTAGAGAGGAGTGTTTTTTATTCTGCTTGTCAATGATATTGGTTGGTTGGCATATACCAATGGACAATGGCCTTTGTTCATGGGGGAGTAAGTGCTCCTTTTTCATTTGATGTCAAAGGGGGAGATGAGGCGCAATAATTTGCAATGTTCCAAGTGCAATGAAGTGCAATGGTGGAGGTGCAATGAGGTGTGAATTGGTTGTGCAATGAAGTGCAATGGTGCAGGTGCAATGAGGTGTGAATTGCTTTGAAATCAATTCCAAAGGGGGAGTTTGTTGGCATGATGTTTTTTCATTGATGTCAAAGGTTCATTCAATTTTTTATGTTTCTCCATGGATCTGAGGGAGATTGCTTTATCTCATGGTGTTAACATAGTTTGGTATTGTTGTTCATCTTATGATGCTTATTGCAATTGCAAAAGGCTCATCTGGAATGTGTAGGTGTGTGGTAAAGGTTCATGCTTTCTTGGTCTTCATGTGGTCTTCATGCAAAGACTTGTGATAAAGGGTCACTTGGTGTATTATGTGGTTTATATATCCTATCATGATACAAAATATTTTACAAAATGTCACAAGGGTATCTTTATTCAACTAGAGACATTGAGTAGTGTTGATGTCAAGAATATGAAGGTCAAAGTTATCATGTCTTACTTTTGGAGTGCATGAAGTCTCAAGTGAATTACAAGTGCTCAATTTATTAAGGGTTTGCAATGGTTGATCCTGGGTAACATGCTTGGTTTAAAACTCTACATGAAAGACTTTAAGGAAGGTTTCATAGAACCTAAAGAAATGGATTTCTAAGGTTCTAAGATCTTATGGTGGTTGTTAATGCAAGTTTTTTCATACATTAAATGTGACAGGTGATTTATTGTCATGATACCAAGATATACTCTATACCAATATTCACTTCAATGTTGAATACTTGGTTATATGCCCCACGGGTATTTGATAGTTGAAAAATATTTTAGTTCAATGTTTTGAAAGAAACAAGAAAACTTTGATGGGAATTTGAAGTGATAGGGCTTTTGGTATTCAGTTATACACAATTTTGTTAACTATTTTTTTTTGCAGCGAAGGTTGAGATGATGATGCAAGGGTCTCTAGTATTTTGAAGATCCACTCAACAGTAATTGTAATGGTTACAATGATGATAAAAAATGGAAACCCATACATGTAGATGTATACGCTAATTTTTTCCTCTCATCTCTTTTTAATACTATACAACAAGGTCAACATGAAAACTTGAAGTTTAAAAATGTACATAATGAAAAGAATAGGAGCTTTGCAATGAAAATTTTTTATGCTATAATTATGAAATGAGAGTATTATAGAAAGTGATGGTATCATGATTTTATCATTAACTAAAAAAGGAGGATTTGAACACCAAAACTTGAGAGAGATATATTGTAAGAGTGGAATCTGTGAGAAGTTTTTTGATTGCAAAGAAACTATGTTTGTATCAAAACTTGCACAATTGAGTGATGTTATTGCTTGAAGATGAAATGAACTTGGTGAGTAAAGGTTAAGTGTTCTTGATTGAGATATGACAGACTGAGATGACTAAAAAAATTTCAAGTACTTAGAGTGATGAATTTATTATGAATAGAGAAAGGTAAGTGAATGGTTTAGGTATCTAAGGTAGTATATCTTTCATAAACAAAGTATGCTGATAGAAAAAGAGTGAATGAATTATGCTTAATTGCATCTTCATTTTATTGTCATTTTGAAAGAGGTTTGGTTGAAATGTGGACAGAGCAGTTGTGAAGTTCTGATTGGAAAGATAATAATAGGGAAAAATGATGTCAGAATGAATGGGTAAGGGCGAAGATTTATAATGATTTTTTTTGTTTCAAAAATGATTTGAAGTTAAATAGAGTAACCATTTGTATCTTTTTATTTCCCTTTTGAATATTTTCAATATGACATGGATTTTTTGCTAGTGAGGCTTGAATGGTTGTCAATGAGACTATATTATGCTAGTGAGGTTGTAACTAGTGAGGTTCCTTAGCCAGTGAGGCACAAAAAGTAGCTAGTGAGGTTTTATAATTAGAGGATTTTTATTAAGCCAGTGAGGCATTTTACCGAGTGGTTTTTTATCCCTATGAAGGTTTTCCACTCATGAAAAATATTGTGTCATGATTCTTTTGTGGTTCATGTGATAATCATGTTTCATGCAATTTGGTTTTGTTGCTTTCTTTATCTACTTTGCAAATTTTGGTTACACTCTTGAAATTGAACATTCAATGATTACAAAGAGATTATGTGTTTTGAAAGACTATTGAATTGAAGTTGATTATTCAAACACTGATTCACCCTCCCCCCTCATTTTTTCTTGTACTCCAACAAGAAGATCAAACACATCCAATACCATAAACCTGCAAGACCTTTTAGTTGTGCTCCATTGTTCTCCTCTATTCATTGTGAATAAAGTGTTATGATATGCTCTCAGATTTACACAAAGAAATTTGATAAGTATATAGTTCTAGAAATGAATCAGAGAGAGATTGTGATTGATAGGTTTATTTTATAGATTTGGAGATATCAATCAACAATCAAGATTTGATGAGAGACTAAGCAAATCAATGGCTTAGAATTGATGAGAGGATTGGATTTGGAGTTTACTAGTTTTATGATTGGAGATGACTAATTGCATGATTCAATTAAGAGAATTGAATGAAGATATAAGTGAGACTAACGGGTAGTTGATAGAATTGATTGCTCAGTGAACTAATTTGATAGAGTAGTGTTTTCGAAGTGAGTGGGAGTGAAGTGGATTGATTGATAAGTGGATTGAATTTTAGTCTTAATTAACTGGTAAGGTGGAAATGCATGAAGTAATAATTAATTTTAATGGCATATGCAAAATGGATCAAATAAATAAAATAAATAATTTTATTTATTTAATTAGGGAATGGATAAATTAAATAACTAAATCATTATTTAATTTTGAGAATTGGGGAATTAATTAAATAATAATAAATTATTTAATTAATGGATAATTAGTAAATTAATTAAATAATCAAAATTATTTAATAAATATATGAAAATTGGTGAAATAAGGTAATTTAATTAAATAATAAAATTATTTAATTAAATATAGAAGACGGATTGATGATGCCTAATGACAAAAAATGATGATGTTTTAGTAGAAAAATGTTAGTCAAATTTGAGTGTCTACATTCTTCCCTCTTTGAGACAATCCATTTTTATAGCATCGTTTCAAAGAAAGTATGGAAATTTGGTGACATGCCCCAGTTTTCCCTAGACAACAAAGAAATGAAGGTAAGATTCCCCCTTGAGAGTTTGACAGAAAAATAAAAATTTTGGGTCGAACTCTCAAAAAGGAGTGAATATGGTGGAATGGATGAACAAAATGGTAAATTAAGAGAACTTTCATGTGGATGAAATGAATTGCTTGAGGAGTAATTTGTGAAAGGAGGTGGGTGAGTATGGTAGAATAAAATGTAGGATGAGGATCATTATTGATCGATATCATGTCACTAAGAATGTAATGAATTGAATGAAATAGATAGATATGAGATAGGTGATATGATTGATATGATAATAATAGATAGTGTGCTTTTGTTTATGCTTTTTATCATCATAGAGCTTATTGTAGAAAATGGATATATATATACCAAGGTATGACAAACCAAGGTGAATTCGGTATTCCTTCCATGGAATTTGACTCTGTAAACAAGAAGGATTGTCCTTATTTGTACGAGACATAATAGAACCTTGTTGGAATATGTGGGAGAAATGATCTTAAAGCATGATAAACCTAGTGAAAAAAGGTATTAAATGACCATATATGCAAAGGAAGGTTTTCAATGCTCTAGCCATTACCACACACACACAAAATGTACATGACCCAATAATTCAATGAGAACATTCCATAAACATGGTATAAAAGAATAATAACCTTGCTTCATTCTTGCTCCTCTAGTCATTTGAAGATATCCTCGAGGAACATTAGAATAGGAAAATATGATAAATCAAGCAATAAAAAGACTCACAAACTAAACAAATCAACAACTAGTAGATTTTATTTTCAAGAGATATGTGTTCAAGATGGATAAACTCCCATTGTAGGAAGGATGCATCCATTAAGTCATGATAAGTTGGATACTATGTTTAAAGTTGATTTGGCAATAGATCAATAGATTATATAGATAGTTTGACATGAGTCTTGAATTGTTATTGTTTCATGATTCACGCTTGATGTATTTGAGTAGTGCATAGTTTTTTCTTGCTTGAATGTCATGTACAGGAAATAGAAAATTATTGTGGATATGGTGAGATGATGTTGTGATTTGGAATTTTTATGGAATTTTTTTTATTTTGGATTTTTTTTTCAATTTTTTTCAATTTTTTTATGTTTTTAGATTTTATGGATTATAATGATGATGATATGGATGAATGATGAAGATATATTGATGCATGGGGATATCGAAAACCTATTGAGATCTTGTTTCTATCCAAGTTATAGTTAATTGATCTAATTGATTGATTGATGATAGTGATAATTTTGTTGATGATAAGAACAACACAAGGATAATATTGTTAAGATAGGAGCAATGTGATGATTGGGAAGTATACATCCCAATGATGATTGGATAAGCTAGATAAACATTTGTAGCCAGGCTAGGAACTAAATCTATTAGATAGTTTGATAACCCATTGGAGTGTAGGCGAGATGTGATTGATGGGGATTTGTTTCGATTGATATTGATGGAAAATTTTATTCATGAGATGTTGGAAAATGATTGAAAATTTTATTTGTTTTGCAATATATTTAGTTTTTGGGATTTTAAAAGGTGTCCAAATCACAAAGTGAGCTAGAGGATATATATCAAGATTTGTTCAAAAGAAAAATGTAATTACCTACCCCCGATGTCTAGCAATGTATGGGATACTATGAGTGGGTAAATGGACTAGATAGAAATGTACATGTGAAGAATGGGAGGATAGGCCTTATAAAATACCTAGGATAAGGGATTTTACTTCCAAGGACTATATCATAATAGGATAACTTGTTTGAACCAATCAAAATTTTTGGATAATGCTACGTAGGTGATGGTATGACTTGGATAGTATATGGTAAAAGGAATGACCAGTCAAGAATTTTCCAAAATCATGTTTTGAAGTATATGCCATGAGTCTTTATCAAGATCAAGATGGATGAGAACGGAATGAGTTGGATGGATAGTGATGTTAGGATATAATATAATGATGTATGAGATAAGATGCTTCCAATTGGAATGGTAAACATATAATTTATTTAATGCATGATTCCCATTTTCTAGGTTTTCATCATGGTACTTTCCCAAAGTGCCATAAAAATGGCTTTCAATAGAGGATGAATTATTTTTCTTTAATTTTTATTTTATTTTATTTTATTTTTAAATGATCAAAAACTATGTTGGACCACCTAGAGGTGAAGATGTAGATGATGTTCTTATAGTGTGTCAATAATGTCCTACCTTTTAGGAGTTTCTTTGCCAATATGAAAGAGCTTGTATATATCCCCAAGATGTTATTGTGATCCTTGTTGGTACTAGAGTTGGATTTATATAAATGTGCTCATCCTGATAGAGTGTCATTAGAGTCCTTATGATAAAATGTTTTTGCCAAGACATGATGAATGTGATATTTTGGATTTTTAGATTTTAGGTGAGATATCAGATTTTGGTGGGGGATGTGAGATGTGGATGAATTACTTGGTAGTTTGGATGTAAGATTTTTTATTTTCCAAAATTGGTATGGTGGATGATGGAGTGTGAATGTGATATTTTGAGTATTTTTTTGGATCAACACTTTCATACATTGTGTGTTGGTATGGCAGTCTGCTTTGAAGTAGGTGGGAACTTTTGATAGATGAAAGGTCTTTTTTGAAGTGGATCCATATTTGTATTGACTTTTATATTTGGATTTGGATTGGATTCTTTGCATGATCCATTTTTCCTTGGGATCCATTTTGATTGTATGTGTCCATTCTGATATTTGGATTTTTTAACATCAAAGTCTTAACTTTGCTTTTTTTCTTTGTAAATAGTTTTCTTTTTTTGGTCCCCATTAGTGAATGGAAGGATTTGGGAATGATGGACTATGATGTGGATTAAAGGAGTGTTGGAAACAACCTTATTATAAGGACTATTCATGGCCCTATTTTTATGTTTGTATTAGATGAATTTTCCCTTAGTATCATGGAGGTACCACTAACATCCTCAAATTTCTCAATTGATGAATAACCAAGTCCTTGATACTCAGTATTATCAAAAAAGAAAATGTAGGCCTAATCCTTTTCCTTTGTGTTGCATGCTATAATAAAAAAAATTGCGATAGGATATGTGTTATTCTGATGACAAGATACTAACTCTTCTTTTTGGTGTTGGGAATCATCACTGGTGGTTATCTTCTCATCAGTAAGGAAGCTAGATTTTATGAAAGTAAGTGATCCAAGTTGATAGTATATTGTTAATTTCTTTGTATTCATGCTTGTTAATTCATCATTCTCAACTACTTCTAGAGAAAATGACTTGTTCTAGATGAACAAGGGAGAGATTATCTATATGTCTAGTTGAATCATGTATCTCATTTGCAAAAGTGAAATTTATTGGCATATGGATGGGATTAACTTTGATTTTGGAATCATGGATGACATAGAAAGGGATAATGGGATCTTGATCAAGGATATGATGATATTTTTGTATTTGTATAACTTGATCTTGATTCATTTTAGGGCTTTCTTCTTAATGTTTTGGATTTTGTTCTTTACATTGATTGGGTTTTGATATTGTGGTAGGAATAAAGGGCATTTGGGTAGTATTAGTATTTTGAAATCATGGTAATTATTTTTGAATAGGAACCACTAGAGTGGGAATGATGGGTGATGGGGTGGATGATGGTGTTTGGTCCAAGATTTCTTGATTATAGATTGGATTTGCATCAAATAGTGGATTATATATTGTGGATATCCCTTGGGTAAAATCTTGAAAGGTTTTATTACTGGATGAGTTGATTAAGGGGGGTAATATGGGTTGATGTTGTGAAGGTGCAGGGCATGAAGGAATGGTAGGAGAGATGGTGGATTCTTATGGGTGAGCTTCTTCAATATGACCTATTATGAAGTCAAATGAGGTGGAAACATTATGGTCATGATTGATGAAATAATTTTGGGATGATCCATCTCTAGGCATGGATGGATGGTTTTGATCATTCTCAAGAAAATTATCCTGATATATTCCTAGTTCCTCATTGTGTGAGCCATGGATATTCTTAATGTGATTATTTTGTGATGATATTTTTGGATAATCTTCAACAATGATTTTTTCCCTATTAATGAGATCTTGAATAAGGTTCTTCAATTTATAGCAACCTTGACTATTATTTCCCCTTGATCTATGATAGTCACAAAAATTTGTGTCCCTTCACCATACAGGTTTAACCTATGGTTCATAATGTCTAACCATTCAGAGCATGATCAAGATTGCTTGAACCAATTTTTGAAGTGTTGATTCAATGGGTTCTCCTAATGGTGTGTATTTTCATCGAGGAGTGTTGTTTTGTCTTGGTGGATTTCTTTAATGTTGGTTTTCTTGAATGGTTGATGGGGCTTGACATGTGGGTGGTGCTTGTAGTATTATTTTTGGTTGATCACTCTAAGCCATCTTGGTTTCAACCACAACATTGTTAACTATATATTTTTTTTTGTTCCAATAATGGAATTTCTCATTTGAAGAATTCAAATAGTGTTTTCTATCTTTGAAAATATTGACAAGTCCTTTGGAAATAAGGGATTTATCAATAGTAATAACATTCTT
Source organism: Sequoia sempervirens (assembly GCA_007258455.2). Classification (NCBI taxonomy): domain Eukaryota; kingdom Viridiplantae; phylum Streptophyta; class Pinopsida; order Cupressales; family Cupressaceae; genus Sequoia; species Sequoia sempervirens. Next base: position 10,681,601 of record VDFB02000008.1, read on the forward strand.
GATAACCTCATCAAAATAATTTGAGCATAACACTTTTAGATGAAACCCTATTTTCATGTTCAAATTTTGGATAAAATTTTCAACCAATTGTTTCTCTAGGATGTGATGAGGACACTTGCTAGTAAGAATCCTCCATCTTTGTAAGAAAGAGGTGAAAGACTCACTATTATTTTGTTTAGCACTACACAATTCCATCATGGAGTTCTCATGTTCTATATTGTATGAAAAATATGATATGAATTTCTCTATTAATTCACTAAAAGTATTAATGTCAATTAGTAACCTAGAGAACCACTGCATGGCCTATCCCCCTAAGCTTTTTAGAAAGAAGCACATAAGATAAGTATCATTATGGACTACTTCTAAACAAGAAAAATAAATTTATTGGATATGCTCATGGGAGTCTCCTTTTCCTTTATACTTATCAAATTTGGGAATTTCAAAATTGTTAGGAAAGGGAGGCATGCGTATTGTCCTGTCAAATGGATAGGGTCATATATCCTCAAGTGTATATCTCTTCTTGGTTGCACCTATGTTCATGTTCAATACTAGTTGTCACAAATCTTGTATTTAAAGAGCTAAATTATTTGTGGTTGTGGAAATTTGCATGCTAGTGGGATCATAAGCAGATATGAAATGTGTTGATGAATGTCCTTGGGGATAGTTTACTGATGGACGGGTTTGATGAATATATGAGGATTTTTGGGAACACAATTTTGAGTGGAAAATTTGAAGTTAGTATACAGGTTTGATGTGAAGATTTGTTTTTGAGGGTTGATTATAGTGTTTGTTGGATTATGTGAGTGCATGATTTGATTATGGTGGAAGTAGTTTTGTGAAGTAATGGTGTTTTGGTTGGATGGATTAGGAGTTATGGCAATAGGGTTAGAGGTGATTATACCTTAGGGTTATGATATGTAAGTGTAAGTGTTATGTGTAAGTGGTTGGGATGTATGAATGAAATTGTTGTGTTGGAATAATGGGTTGGTTATTTAATTTTGAATGGTATTCATTTTTAAATGGGGTTAGGTGAAAGTGTTTGTGTAATGTGAAATGGTTGAGATGATATTTGGGTTTATTATCAAAGTAGGAGTGCTAATGTTATTGGGTGTTATTTTGTATAGTGATTTGGTTATATATAAGGTATATTTTTGGGTGTGTATAGGTGGTAATGTTGAATTGGGTGGTATGTAGTTTAATGGGATAATGGATGTAACTTGTGGAGATTTATTTAAGGTGTTGTTAGGCATGAAATTGTTGGTAGGTGGTGTGTTAGTGTTAATTTATGGTTGAATGACTAGATTGTTAGTAGGTGGTAAGGTAGTGTTGCTTTGTAATGTCATGGAAGGTGGTACTATGTTAAGATTGTTTGTGGAGGGTATGGTTGAGTTATTTTGAAATTTCATAAAGGGTGGTATGATGTTAAGGTTTTTTTTGGTTGAGTTGTTATGTGATATGATATTATTAGAACTTTTTTCCCCTAAAGTTGATTGTTGAGCATCGTTAGTGATGTATTTTCTAAGGGTGGTATCAAATGTTGAAGGTAATTTAGCCCCTTGTTTTGCAAGTACAAATAAATAATGGTCTTGATTTACAAAAATAAGTGTGTCTACTAATTTCATGGTGTTGGCATCAAGTGTTATTTCTCTTAATCCAATAATGTTTGGACTAAGTCTAGGACTTAATGGGGGTGGAGTTTCAAAGCCTTTAAAAAAAACATGTGTAACTCTCCTTGGACTTATTGGAATGGTTCCATATGTATAGGTGTCATGTTAGGATATTTCTCTTGTATTTTATTCTTATTCTTTGACCTTACCTCTATTGGAATATAAGATATAGTGTGACCTTTAATTTGGATGAGAATGTGTGATGAAATCTTAGCTCTATCTCTCTTATTCTAGTCGAGCTTTTGTATGTAGGTTTGTTTGTAGGAGTAAGAGGTATGATGATAGTAAGAAACCTAATGATAGAGTAATTTCATGGAGTGTAGATTAATCATGTCACAAGAGAGGATAATTACATTAATCAGAGGTTCAATTACAAGATTTTGAGCAAGAATGGATGAAAGTTCTTTTTTAGAGTAGAATTGATGATATGATATTCTTAGAAAATTTCACCAATTTAAGCCATAGTTGTACCACCCTAAGTAGTAATTTTTCCACTCTAAGAAGCAATTATACCACTCTAAGTAGTAATTGTGCTACTTTGTGGCACAATTACACCAAAACAAGGTGAAAATGCACCAAAGCCTTGATAATTGCACTAAAGTAATATAGATATGACACAAGGCTAATAGATGCATATTTTTGACCTAAATTTGAGTTTTTTTGAGCTTTCTATCACAGATAATTGAGTACAATGATACACATTTGCATGAAATAATAGATAAATGCAAGTTTCTAAAGTTCAATTATGTGATTCTACTATATTTGGTCTAATTTTGAGTTTGGAGTAGTTTTTTAAGCAAGAAAACACATCACATAGCAAATAGAATGGTTGTTTGACACTTTTCATGGTACTAGGAAAAGTGGTATCATTGGTATTATCACATGAAAGACATTCCAATAATACTAAAGAAATAGCTATCTAAGTAGGTGTGTTGAGTTGATGTAGGTCCACTCACTAAAGCGCAATACCTTTAAATGAATGGGTAACTAGGGAATGCAAAGGTAATCTACCACATTTATACCCCTTTCCTTGGAAGGACAAGGCCCTACCAAGGAATAATTGTTACCTCAATAAGAGAAGAGTACACGGTGATTACCTTTGGGCATGATATTGTACCTTGCACCACACCAAGCCAATGCTTGAAGTTCTTAAAGGATTTTAAGTAAATAGGGTTCATAGGAGAATTAGTGAATAGTGAGTTCATACGAGGATGCCCAAGTTGAGGGGGGTCTCCCTTCTCCTCCTCACCTATACACATCTTAGTGGATCAAGTATCGTGAAGCTTGGATTAAAGTATGTTGGATAAACCTTGGAGTACAACTTTCATTCTCCCCCTTTTATACCCCACCTAAGCGCATGGTTTAGGTTGTCCTTGGGGTGATGAAATCCCCAAGCAAGCCTTCTACTATAATAAAATGGAAAATGTGTTGTTTCTAATTCCCAAGGTTGTTCTTTGGAGTCACGAGGGAAGATAATACATAAATAATCTAATCCTAGACTAAAAAAATAGAGTGCAAATCCTAAGGTATTTCTAATCTCCAAGTTCACACTAAGCATGAGGAGAGAGCATACATACCTAAGGACTTACCAAACACAACAAACAATGTTCATTTTCCTTTTGAAATTGAAGTGTTCCTAATTTATAAAATCAAGCACAAGATCCCTATAATAAATAACATTAGTAGTTTAGGGTTTGGTCTTCAATTCCAAAAAATGCTACAAGTTGTTAAAAAAATAAATTAGTAACCCTAAAATTCAACAAATAATTGTGTTAAAGTAACTAAAAACTGATAAAAAGTAGGTTATACCTTCTTTATTAGACGTGCAGTTCTAAGCAACAAATGACTAGAGAGACATAGATGTGCCTCGATTCTATACAAATACATGACATAAATATTTAATTGCGCCATAAGAGCTTCAATTGCATAACTCAACAAAAAAAAAAAAAAAACTACAAGAAAAAGAAAAAAATCCTAATCCAAGAAGGTAAAATGTTAACTTTCAATGTTAGAAAATTCTAAAATTAGGGTTATCACTAAAGTATCAAACACATAGAAGTTTAAAATCATAGAAAATGAAAGGTTGGAAATTGCACCCATATAAGCTATAGATGTGCCATTATATGTAGTAGATGCATCATTCTATGCAACAGATGTGCCATAGAGTGAAATAGTTGTGCCCATATGATGTAATGATAGGCATCCCAAAACTCTCAAACAATCTCAACTTGGTTAAACTTAACCCATTCTTGCTTACTCTTACAACTAGGACTCATTCTTCCTTCACAAACTCTTTATTCAAAACACCCAAACTAAGAACAAGGCACAAAACCTCTTGTTATTTCCTCAAAACACTTTAAACAACATCAAAGTGACTGACTCAAACCCAATTCCCAACTTTGACATCTCAAATATGAGAACTCTCAAAATTGACTGTTCTACCGACTTAAATAGGCTTCTTCTCACCATTCTATTTGAAATGCAACAATAAAGGAATCTCAAGGATTCTCAACTTGATTCAAAGGCATACAAAAATCCTCAATAGAACACCCTTCGAATGGTTTTTATGGCCACTCAAGATAGGAAATTCCAAACTATACAGAACTGTCCTAATTAGGATTGTCCCCAACCTGCCTAACAGGACAGTCAACCAACAAAGGACTCAAGGACTTAAACTTTCACCAATCCCAATCAGTAAAAGCCTCAAATTAAATCCAAACCCCCTTTCAAAACCATATTACTCAAGAAGGACTCTCACATCACAAACAAATTCTTAAAACCTCACTGTACACTGGTTTTCCAGACTTTTTCCATAGTTTATAGACCTAGGGCATCGTTAAATCTGCCCAAACTCTTATCCTCAGGCCCTGCAAATTTGAGAACATTTAAATTACATTCCAAACTTCCTTCTCACCAACTTTTAGGATATTCCAGTGGTGGAAATTAGAGAAACTCAATTTTAAATGATCATTGTGACCCTAGAGCAGGGTTTCTACCCGCCTGGAGAAATCTATCCATAACTTTCACAAAACTAAATGGTTTTTAATGAAACCAAATTCATATTAAATAGGATTCACAAGGATCTCACTTACAATGGAGGAGGATAGGATTCATGCAAAGAATATGGTTGTACAATGGCCTGAAATAAGGGAAAATGTTGGTAAATAACATAAAATAGAGAATTACATTGAATTTCTTCTTCATACATCATCCTCTAGCCTTCCTTGAAGTTTGTGAAGCTTAAAAATTCTTATATAAACTAAAACCAACAACTCAACCTAGCTTTATAACTACCTAACTCTTCGCATTCCACCTTTTGGCATTTTTTGCAACTTTTACATAATATGCCCAATATGACTTTCTAAGACCTAAAACAAACTCAAAATGGTCCATTTGACCTTATTACAACATGAGATCACCAATACTAAACTAAAAACCTAAGATTTCCTCATGGAGGCATGTTCTTGCTAGGGTGCTCCTGCACCACCATATTTCTATCAATTGCATCATTCTAGAAATGATTGCACAAACGAGTTTGTAACTATAAAAAATCACATAAAATTACAAAAAATGATTAAAATCAAGGACTAGAGTGTCCTACCGAGCTTTCCAAAATGTATGACTTAGAAAAATGACTATGACATCAAATAATTAACAAAAAATTGAAGTAATATCATGCCAATGAAGCAACTGGAAGAAGATCAAATGCATGCAATACCATAAACTTGCAAGACCTTCAATTTGGGCTCCATTGTTCTCTATTCACCTTGGAGAAAAGTGTTATGATATACTCTCAAACTCATAAAAATAACTTTGATAAGAATATATTTCTAAAAATGGATCAAAGAGAGATTGATGATTGATAGGTTTATTTTATAGATTTAGAGATATCGAGCAATGGCCAAGATCTGATAAGAGACTTAGCAGATTAATGGATTCGAATTGATGAGATGATTGGATGTGGAGTAAAATATTTTTCATGATTTGATATGATTGATTGCATTATTCAATTAAGAGAATTGATTGAAGAGATAAGTGAGACTAACGGTTAGTTGATAGAATTGATTTCTCAATAAACTAATTTGATAGGTTAGTGAACTCATAGTGAGTGAGGCTGAAGCGAATTTATTGATGAGTGGACAAAATGTTAGTCTCAGTTAGCTAGTGAGGTGGAAATGCATGAAATTAATAATTAATTAATAATGGCATGTGCAAAATGGATTAAATAAATAATTTTATTTATTTAATTAAGGAATGGATAAATTAAGTAATTGAATAATTATTTAATTTTGAGAATTGGGGAATTAATTAAATAATAACAAATTACTTAATTAATGGAAGAATAATTAGTAAATTAATTAAATAATCAAAATTATTTATTTAATATATGAAAATTGGTGAAATAAGGTAATTTAATTAAATAATGAAATTAATTAAATTAAATGTGAAAGACAGATTGATGATACCTAATGACAAAAAATGAGGATGTTTTGGTAGAAAAATGTTAGTCAAAATTGAGAGTCTACAAACCCTAATATCTTTGAAGATTCTAAAGAGGATCTGTCTAAGTCAAAATGGTATATCCTATTAACATTACTAAGGGACACATATTCAAACAACTATTACATTTATCTAATTCCTTGAGTGAATAATGTATTCCTTTGATGTAGAAAATAAAATCTTATACCTCATGGACCCCACCAACATGACAAATACCCATAAATTTTTAAGATCATATGTATTATTGTTCAATTAATAATGAATTAGTGATTGATCTTGAGGCTCCAAGTTAAGGGCCTTCATAAGAAATGATCCAACCAACCAAATATTTCCACTACTTTGATATAATCTAATGATACATGAGAACCTTCTAAGTCCAAATTGAGACAATCAAAATATTTTCTAATGAGGATGAGTTGAGCATAGAAGAGTTACAAAAGGAAAGGAAGATACACATAACTATTAGGACACAAAACCTAAGCATTCTATAGTTACTTGAAAATTATTTTAATCATTTCATGGATCTATGATTATAACCTAAAGGAAAATAAGAATAATCTTCATTCCGCCAAGAGGAACAAACCAAACATAGACCCCATTTAAATTGTTTCAATTTCTACAACTATTCCAAGAGCAAGATGAGGTTTATATTTTATTATAGGAAATTTTTCAGTTGTTAATACAACTCCTACCCCTTGAAGGAAACTTATACTAGACACCATAATATAAACAATATTTCCATGCTTTATCCCATTCATAAAACCTCAATCTTCTCAACCAAGTACAATTAGGGTTGGAGAGGAAGAAGTCCCAATTGTCCATACATTGTAGGAGAAATAGTACTTAGGTAAGTAAATGAACAAAATATGTGAGAATAAGATAAAATATAGGAATATTAGAATTGTCCATATATAATAAAGAAAGATGTCAAAATTGGTGTTTGCCTCTTGTTCAAGCTGAATAATTTGTTGTAACTACCAAACTTTTTCCATCTCAAAAAGTATAATATTTTTTTTTGGTACAAAAATATTGTATTTGTATTGATATTGGAAAAAAACTTACATTCAACATAAAATTGTCCATAGACAACAAAAAACCCAATCTAGAGACTGCACCCAAATGACCACGCCCATCAACCACCTGTAGACTAAACCAACCAACCCCCACAAAAACCAACCCCGAAAAAACCCACTACCCAGAGAGATAAGAAAACAAACATGAAAAGAACCAAAAAAATAGACATGAGCACCTCAATCAATCCACATGACACCATCTACTAACAGGAAGTCACAGAAGAGGCTACACCAGTCAACACCACCAGATGGTGCAAGAAAATGGAAGTGCTTCAGAAATATCAGCCCACACCTCACCTTGTCATGATGTCACCAAAGTTCATCACCTAAAATATCCATAATGAAAGGAAAAAGTTCCACTTGCTCCCCAAGAATCAACGCCCACTGCAAATCTCGTGGCCTCGGCACCCCAACCCCAAGAACAACAGCTATAACCACACCCATGGCACCCTCTAAAAAATTCTTCCATACCAATTTTCTAGCAATGAGCATTGCCATTGCTTGCGGCACCTCCAGGTCTAGGAGTGAAGACAGAAAGTGGGATGCAATGTCAGAATTTTTCCACCAATGCTCCACTGAACACATGAATTCTTCCCCAAGCAAAATCTCCTCCTTACCCAGAACCAAATCATCCCACACTTTGAAGACCGACTTCAACCGGCCATGGTGGATACAACCATAGAAAGCCCAAAGTTTCCTTCCTAAGGGAAAGCTTATCAGAGACTCCATGAATTCCATTAGAGAAAGATGCCAAAAACAAACCTCAAATAGCTTTAAAACCTAGCCTGTTGTCCACATCCCATCAAAACATTCCCCACCGCAATGTACTGAACCATTCATGGTTGAATTAATGAGTCGAACGAAGGACCGATATCAACCAAGATGTGGCCAGCCAACTTTAATGCTCCCTGCCACCACCCAAAGACTCCTGAGACTGCATCATCCATGATATGTCATCAGCACCAATGACACCAAGACCGAGTACGCCACACGACAAACGCGGCAAAATGTATAATATTTTAAAAACCATACAAATAAAAAATTAAAATATCTAAAGAAAAAAATGATTGCATTATGTTTGACTCCATCCTTTTACCTTTTATTAGTCTACTATTTTATCATTTTCATCTTCGTAGGATTCTCAGTGTTTCTAATTACAAGTTGCTTCTACTAAACCATATATTGAAAAAATCACTCCTATCATTTATTTCTTACATTCCCACAATTCAAATGAATATACTTAAATCTCTAAATTGATCCTAGTTCCATCTATCATCAAACTAGTCCAAACACAAAGCAATTTTTTAAGCCTACACCACTCAATAGAAGCTAATAAATAATTTTCTTTGATTCTCCTTAGCAAGGTAGAAGTCTTAGAATATTCTAGTACCCATTTTTTTGTGCTTAGTCCCTTACTTTCCTTTCCTATCTTTGACTGGTGATTCCTTTCTTCTTATTGGTAGTGTGTGTTGACCCCTTTGACATTTCTTGAATTTAGCATTAATTTCAAGTTAGGAATTCTCCTTGATGCATATAATGTTGGTTGATATTTTATACCTTAAGGCAGCTATGTTCATCAAAGCTATACTCGATGGTATTTGTGATTTTAATGTGCTAAGTGATAAAAGGCATAAATTAAAATTTGTAACCTACCTAGCAAGTCCCGATGGTTTGAGGAAAGGATTGACAACAATTAATAACGTTACTTTCACTGACCCTTTCTAGGGCATACTGATTCATCTAGTTAACATTGTATAATGTTGAAAACAATGTATATTGTGCATATTGCAAACATAGAGCTTAGTGTATATGCAACAAACTTAGGATTTGATACAACGACATGAGTCAAGGCTTGGTGAGTAGCAAATATAAAAATATTCTTTCACAAAAGTGGCCATGGACAGTTTGAAGATATAGTGGTTTGTGCAATTGAGATATGTGAGTAGTTTTCAGTTGCATTCAGTCTTAAACAAAGGTATGATGTTATTGAATTTTGGTGGGTTCTTCATTGCTATATATTTCAAATGTTTGAGCATGGCTTATGGTTAGAGAGTGCATTGAAAATTTTGAGAAAGCAAGAATCAGTTTTCAGTTGTTTTATGATCATTATGCTTTGAATGTAGAGGTTCCTCTTGAAACCCCAGTTTCATGAAAATGAGCATTTGAAAATGTTGTTACATTGTGAGTTGGAGATTTAGATTACTAGACTCTTTTTGTTTCAGATGTTATGATTGCTTTGTTCTGTAAAGAGAGGTTTCTTTTGAAACCCTATATTGCAGTTGATTGATAAAATGTATTCTTGAAATATTGAATGAGTTGTAAATATAAGTTTGTGCTTGAAAGATTGTTGTAAAAAGACATTGAATAAGGTTAATGTATTGTGTGTGTTCTAGACTTCAAGTCAAATGGAGTTTAGAGGACATGGAATACATTAAGGTTGTAAGCTGATATGAGCATTAGAGAAATAGAGTAATCCTCTGTCATTTACTTTTTATCTTGATTGTTGATCAATGTCATTGTGACATCTTTATGCCAGTAAGATGCTAACTTAAAAATTTGGTGAGGCTATAGCAACATTGAAAATCCAGTGAGGCATTTTGTGTAGCCAGTGAGGCTTTTCTAGTAAAGCCTTTTTGTATCCAATGAGGCACAAAAAGTAGCCAGTGAGGCTCTGTATTCAGTGGGATTTTATTAAGCCAATGAGGCATTTTTCTAAGTGGTTTTTTTTATCCCTATGAGGGTTTTCCACTCATGAAAATACTATGTTATGGTTCTTGTGTGATATATGTGGTTATCATGATTCATGCAATTTACTCTTTCAGCTTTCTTTATGTACTTTGTAATATTTGAGTTCTTCATGTGACTTAAGGATCCAACATTGACTATCATATTTGAAAACATACTTGAAACTGAACATTCCATGATTACAAAGAAGTTATGTTTTCCAAAAAACAATTGAATTGAAATTAGTTATTAAAATATTGATTCACCCCCCAGTGTTTTTCATACTCCAACAAGTGGTATCAGAGCCATACCCTTCCATAAGTCTAACCAACTTAGGGGTTCCTAGTAGTGGAGTACTCGGTATGGAAAAAAGTAAAAGAAATAGAGGAAAGGGAAATACCCAACAAAATGTTGAAAAAGAACCACATAAACCTAGTATAAAAGATGATTTTGTAGTGAAGAATGTAGACAAAGAAGGAGACCACTTAGTGAGTGATTTTGAACAAGAGTACAATGAAGATGAATGTGAAATTTATTTTCAAGGTGAACTTATTTATGCTCTTAGTGAAATCAAGAAACTCAAAAATGAATCCATAGTGCAAAAAGACCAAACTCAAAAAGATACTAAAAATTTGATTAACAAAATTACTAGGTTTGAAAAACAAATCATAGGCCTAAAACTTCAAATTGAGGAAAACAAGAAAATATTAGAAGTTAATCAAGAATAGTTAAATATCAAGGAAAAGGAATGTTGTGCTCTAGAGGCAGAGATTGTTGCTTTGAGAAAAAAAAACTTGTCATGTGTGACAACACTGGAAAGTTGGTAGACATCCTAAATAAACAAAAAGACCACAAGGATAAGACTGGTCTATGGTTTACAAAAGGACAATGCTCATATTCTAATGAACTTCAACATGTTGATGCTATGAGTGAAAAACTCATTGAAAGAAGAGGTAATCCATTTAGATGTAATCTGCATTTCTTTGGTCATTGCTTTTGTTGCAATCAATACAAGCACAAGGAAAGTGAATGTAGGGTTATGTCTAGAAGGAGGCCTAGTCTTATAAATGGAAATATTTTCAAGTTTTTGAACAAGTTGAAGTATTATAACTATGGGAATATTGGACATATAGCTAGGTTTTGTAGACCTACCTGTGCAATACAACAAAGAAAAACTAGCATTTACCTCAAGACATCTTCTAGTGCTGACAAAACAAAATTAGTTTGGAAACCAAAGAAAGTTGAAAAAAAGGTTGTAGTAATGCTTGTCCAAACATCCCTACATGCCCAAAAGAAATATCTATAGGTTGTATACAATGGGTTCTCGCACCACATGACTGGTGATAAGAGAAAGTTTGTCAAATATGAAGATTACATTGGTGGTTCAATCAAATTTGGGAATGAATTTCATATTTTATCAAAGGAAAAGGCACCATACTTCTGGATAATGACACTCCCTTACATGATGTATATATTATGTAGAAGATTTAACACAAAATATTCTTAGTGTGAGTCAAATCTATGACAATGGTTTCAAAGTCACATTTACTACTCAAGATTGTGAAATCAATAAGAAATCTGGAAAAACTATTGCAACTAGTTTAATAACAAAAGGAAACATCTATAATCTTCATGAGACCACAAAAAATTGTAAAGATAGATTATTTGTTTCATGAGTTAGGTTGAAGAGAGTAAACTTTGGCACAAAAGACTTGGGTATATCCATTATGCCAATCTTGTCAAGATCAACAAGAATCAAAATGTAAGAAATATGCCAGTCATCTCTAAACCTAGCAGCAATACTTGCAAGGAATGCCAACTTGGTAAAAACACAAAAGTAAGTTTTAAATCTAAAGAGTATTCTTCAACTAAACCCTTACAACTTGTTCATTCTAATTTATGTGGTCCCACAAGGACAAAATCATTGAATGGTGAAAGGTATTTTATGTTATTTATTGATGATTATGCCAGAATGACTTGGGTAACCTTTTTGAAACACAAATCAAAAGATTTCAATAGATTTAGGATATTCAGAAAGATGGTTGAAAGGGAGTCAAATCTAAAAATCAAGTGCCTAAGGTTAGATAAAGGTGGTGAGTACACTTCAAAAGAATTTGTGGAATAATGTGAAGAACATGGTATTGAGAGGCAATATTTAGCCTCTAGGACACCACAACAAAACAATGTAGCAGAGAGAAAAAATAGGAGAGTTAAAGAAATGGCTAGGAAATTGCTTCAAGATGCAAACTTACCTAACATCTATTGGAGAGAAGATGTCCATATAACAGTTTATACATTAAACATAGTGTAATTAAGAGTAAAAACTAACTATACTTCTTATGAACTATGGTATGCAAAATCTACAAATGTTGGGTATTTTAGAATCTTTGGCAGTAAATGTTTTATTAAAAGAGATGATGAAAGTCTAGGTAATTTTGAATCCTATTGTGATGAAGGTATTTTCTTAGGCTACTCCACTCATAGTAAAGCTTACAAATGTTTTAATAAAATATTGAAAAGAGTGGTTGAAAGCACTAACGTGAAAATTGATGAGATGTTGCAGCTATGTGAACAACAAAAAGAAGATGATGAAGAAGCTCACCTACCTAAAAAAGAGGTGAAATCAGAAGAAGAGGAGAAAGATCAGTAAAATACTCCTGAAAAACCTATGGAAACAACATCTAAGAATCCTTCAAAGACAATGCAAAGGAATCGTCCTCAAGAAAAAATCATTGGGGATAGATATGTTGGTGTTCAAACCTGAAGAAAACTTTCCAGTGCAAGTGATTAGGTACATTTATGTTTTATTTAAGAACCTTGAACCTAAAACCTATTTAGAGGCTAGTAAAGATGAACTATGGATCAAAGAAATGGAAGAAGAGTTAGGGCAGATAGAGAAAAATAGGACATGGGAACTTATCCCTAGACCTAAGGACAAGAATATCATTGGAGAAAAATGGGTCTTTAGGAATAAGCTTGATGACAAGGGAAATGTAGTTTGAAATAAGGCAAGACTTTTCTGCAAAGGATACTCTCAAATTGAGGGTATTGATTTTGATGAAACCTTTTCCCCTGTAGCTAGACTTGAAGCTATAAGAATCTTTCTATATTTTTCTATTTCTAAAAAATTTAAAGTGTTTCAAATGGATGTTAAAACAACCTTTTTAAGTGGTGAGAATAAGGAAGAAGTGTACATGGAAAATATTGAATGATTTGAATGTGTAGGTAAAGATTGTGTCTATAGACTTAAAAAAGAATTATATGGCTTGAAATAAGCCCCTAGAGCATGGTACTCTAGGATGGATAAGTATTTGCAGGGACAAGGATTCAAAAAAGGAGGTGTTGACAATAATTTATATTTCATGACAAAAGGTGACAATATTTTGGTTGTTGTTGTCTATGTAGATGATATTATTTTTGGGAGCAATGATGAAAGTATGAGTTATTATTTTCCTCATATTATGAAAGCTGAGTTTGAAATGTCCATGCTTGGTGAACTATCTTTCTTTCTTGGCTTACATCTTTCTCAACTTGAGAAAGGTATCTTTATTTCTTAAACGAAATATGCAAAAGAGATGTTGAAAATATTTCAAATGGATGAAAGCAGGCTAGTTGAGAAACACGATTTTAAAAAGCATTATATGGCTTGAAACAAGCCCCTAGAGTGTGTTACTCTAGGTTGGATAGGTATTTACAGGGACAAGGATTCACAAAAGGAGGTGTTGATAGCAATCTGTATTTCATGACAAAAGGTGACAATATTTTGGTTGTTGTTGTCTATGTAGATAATATTATTTTTGGGAGCGATGATGATAGTACAAGTTTTGCTTTTCCTAATATTATGAAAGTTGAGTTTGAAATGTCCATGCTTGGAAAAATTTCTTTCTTTGGTTACAAGTTTCTCAACTTGAGAAGGGTATCTTTATTTCTCAAACAAAATATGCAAAAGAGATGTTGAAAATATTTCAAATGGATGAAAGAAAACCAGTTGGAAATCCCATGGAAATTGGTTGCAAATTAGGCCAAGATGTTGATTTACCTGATTTAGATCACACTATGTGTAGGTCTATGATAGGTAGTCTTTTGTAGTTGACTACTTCAAGGCCTAACATTATGCATGCTGTATGCTTGTTGGCAAGATTTCAGTCTTCTCCCAAGCAATATCATCTTAATGTTGTCAAAAGAATTTTAAGATATATCAATGGTACTATTGATTATGGATTGTGGTATCCTAGGCATGATGATTTTAATTTGCTTTCCTAAACTGATGCTGACTGGGCAGGTTGCATTGATGATAGAAAAAGAACTTCTAGAGGAGCATTTTCTTAGGTGGAAAATTGGTTGCATGGCATAGCAAGAAACAAGACTACGTGTCTTTATCAACTATTGAAGCATAATACAATGATGTTGCCACATGTTGTTCTCAGGTGTTGTGGATGGTACAAACATTAAAATATATCAAATTTGAAGTATCTCAACTTTTTCATATTTTGTTTGATAACACTAGTACTATAAATATTTCAAAAAATCCTATGATGCATTCAAGAACCAAACATATAGCTACCTGCTATCACTTCTTACGGGAAAAGGTTCTAACAAATGAAGTTGTTTTGGATTATCTGGCATCATGTGATTAGGTGGTTGATATCTTTACAAAGCCATTAAAAAAAATGTGTTTGAAAAGTTAAGGGGTAGACTTGGTGTTCTCTCCCTTGGCTCTCTTTAATAGTACAAGTCAATCTTGCAAAATTTCAGGGGGGTTTCCCAGATCATTCTCTATTCTTGGTGATTCATTGCGTTGCTATTACATTTCTATATTTAGTCAATTTTGATTCATAGTGTATGTGTGATGCATTTATATGGTTGTTATAACAAACTGGATATCATGGTTCTGCAATACTATTACTTTCATGATAGTATTAGCATATGTGATTTGGAAATTTTCTGTATGATAGTACTTTTATTATGGTTTGAGTGTAACAATGTGTTGGTGTTCACTATGACAACAGTTCATAAGACATGTTCAATTGTCATTTTAATACATGGCTTCTTTACATAGGTTATCCACTAGGTATACATTGCTTTCACAGTTTCTTTTGTTGCCCCCCTTTGTTGTTCTTTGGAATTGTTGTCAAAAGGGGGAGATGAACGGTGGTCTTCTTTGGTATTCATGCTCGGTATTTATGCTTTGGTATCCATACTTCAATTTATGAATAGTGGTAGTCATGTTCGGTATTCAAGATTCAATTTATGGATAGCATTTTTTTTGGTCTCATTACATAGAGGACAACATGTATCATGTATTTTGGTCTCATTATATAAGAGGAAATGTTTATCATGTACAGTCATGTTTTCTTCTGACAGTTTTGTGCTTAAATTGACACTATGGTTCATGTTTATGAGAATTTACAGTGATGTATAGCAATACCTGCTTCTCTTGATGTTGTTCTTAACAGTGAGTACAATGGGTACAATGGTAATGCATTTTGATACATGTTTGAAACATAATTTTTGTACATATTTGGTTATTGATACATGCTTGAATCTACTTCATTGTTGTATAGGCATTTGGTAGTCTTGATACAGTTGATAATCTTTTGATGGCTATAACAGGGTTTGAAATCAATGCCAAAGGGGGAGTTTGTTGACCCATTTTACATTGATTGAATTTGGAATTGATGTCATTTTTTCTTAAGGCAACTATGTTCATCAAAGCTATACTCAATGGTATTTGTGGTTTTAATGTGCTAAGTGATAAAAGGCATAAATTAAAAGTTGTAACCTACTGGTGCAGGGGCACCTGATGGACTATATGCCTCCATGAGGCCAATATGTAAATAAGATTTTAAGAATGCTTAGGGGTCATTAAATAAGGTATTTCAAGAACATTTCAATGTGTTTGAGTTATTTTTTGGATGTTTGGATAGGTAATGTGGACAATGTATTCAGTTTGCAAAAGATTGAAAAATGTTGTCAAGAGAGGTCTACAATAGGGTTTTGGTGTTTTGTTCTTAGAATAAGGTATTGGTGGATCATATTATCATGTAATTAGTAAATTTAGTGGTTTTTAGGCATTGAGGGATTCAAAAAGTGCAAAAATTGTTGTTAAGGTAAAAGAGAAAAATTGTTAAAATAACAAATCAGGAAGTTGGGAGGTAGTTTGAGTTAGTTGTAGGAATTTATATGCAGTGGGAAACCTTTAAAATGATGAAGGATCTTGAGAAAAATGGGGAGAGGGGTGTAAATAATTAAAAATCATTAATGGAGCCTCTTTTTATATGCAATTTTTTGATTTTTGACTGGTAAATCTATGTTTTAGCCTACTGTACGACCCTGTACAGTCATGTTTTCAAGGGGAAATCATTTGTTTTGATAAATATAAGTGTCTACTACATTTTCCTTTTTTTTCATGCAATTCCATGCAAATTTGAAGGAGATATTGCTTATTTTCTAAAAACGGTTCAAAACCCTTGTTAGGGTAAATAGTGTTAAAAGAAAATTGCATTACTCTTTTTGTACCTAATGGAAAAGGCTAGAAGTTTGTGAAAGGTTTCATTATCATCTATTATTTCATGTACTAAGGTGGTAGGCTATGAAGATCAAGTTTGTTATTAATTTCATGATGCCCTAGGACTGAGAATTGTGTCAAAATTTGAGAAATGACAGTGTTGAGTGAAGTTTGAGTGTTTTATTGTTGAAATGGGCAATCTAATTGGGAATTGTTGTCTGAAAGGGTTATCAAATGTATTGTGATTCCTTCTTAAAAGAAAGATTGATGAATCATAAGCTTTGAATGAGTTTTTGTACACTGTCTTGTTATCACAGAGTTTTGATAGTCAAGTTTATGAGCCTAGAATGAAGGTTAAGATGGGTATTTTGATTAAATAACTTGAATAGGATATGGATATGGTTTTTATTAGTTTGTGCAAGAATAATTACACATTTTTATGGATTTAGTAAAGGAAAATGGACTTGGAGTTATGGATTTTTCAATAAACCCTCATGAGACAAGTATGGGGTTGATATAGTAAGGGTTTGTAGTTTTGATTCATTAAAGAACGGTTCTAATGAAGTTTGTTGTTTTTAATATCTTTTCATCTATTGAGTGTCTTGAATGGAATTGAATCCATGCTGGAAGTTTGAGTTTTCATTTTGATGTTGAGTTTCCAAGTTGACAAGCTTTGAAAAGGCCTAAAGGGAAAGTACATTCACATTTTAATGGTGTTGTTACAAAAAAAAGTTGTCTAGATCATTGATATGTTTCAAAATGAATTAAAATGTGTCTCAAAACCCTCTTAATGTGTGGAGTTTGGGTCTGTATCAGTGGTTGTGTTTGACAGATTCTAATTGCTTGGTTACTTGGAGTTTGGTTCCAAGGAAGCTTGAATGGTCAAAATATGTAAGGGTAGACTTGAGTAGGTGTTTGTTTGGGTTGAGTCAATGTTCCTAAGGAGTCTAAAGGTAATGAGTAATCTGTTAAGGGTCAGGGTGTTTGTAAATCAAAAGTTTCTTTGTGAGGGAGAGTTTCCTTGAAGAATGGTGAATTGGGAAGAGGGAAAATTATTGTTGACAAATTTGTAATTGTGGACCCCTAGCATTGCATCAGTTGGTATTAGAGCCTAGTAAGGTCTGGGTAGAGGAAGAGTTTGTGTTTGTGTTTGTGCTTTTGTGTTGTGTAGGTTGAGGAAGGAACCTAATTTCCTAGGTGAGGCAAAGTGAAGTGGAAGCAAGGAGAGACTTGCTTGTGAAGATTGATTTTTTGAGAAGATGTTGGCAGGATGAGGATTCACAAAGAAACAAGAAACAAGAAGAGAGGAAAAGAAAAGAGGACAAGGAAAAGAAAAAGAAGGATCAAGAAATGAGGCAAGTACTAGAGGAATTTAGTATAAAGATAGAAAGATGTGAGGCTAATCTGAAGCAGTTGTACAAGCAAGCTACAAGTTGGCATTTGACAGTGAAGAAGAGAGTTGTGTGGCCCATCAAAAAGATTATTCAAAGAAGGAAAAAACAAGAAAGGACAATAGCACATGAGGCAGAGGTAAATTTTGTTGAGAAAAGTGATATTCCAATTATTTTTGAAGCTGAACAAACTTCTTTGTTTGTTTATGAACATATTGATCTTGAGATAAATGATATGGTTGTTGTTGGTAATCAAGTAGTTGATGAAAATTTTGCATATGAGCAAGTAGAGAAGGTTGATGATGTTGTTGATAAATATGGTGTTGATACTCAAGATGTTGTTGATAATAGGGATGATAATAAAGACATTTCAAATTTGTTTGCTAATGAGGTGTATGCAAGTTTACAAGAATATGATGCAGGTTGTGGTTATGCTGAAAATGTTGTTATATGGTACTTTAATGATGAGAATGAAGATACAGATGATGCTACTAAAGTATATACACAAGAAATGGAATTTTGGAACATGAAAATTGAAAGGTTGCTAGAGAAGAGATGGTATAAGAAGAAGAAGAAGAAGGACCTAGGGATAATTTCCAAGATGAAGGAAAAACTGCAAAAGAACTGGAGGACTAGGAAGGATCAGACCAGCTTTCAAGAGGACTTGAATTTTCTTTTCTCCAGGAAAATGGTGCAGGAGCACCTGATGGACTATATGCCTCCATGAGGAAAATATGTAAATAAGAGTTTAATAATGATTAGGGGTCATTTAATAAGGTCTTTCAAGACCATTTCAATGTGTTTGAGTCATTTTTTAGATGTTTAGATAGGTAATGTGGACAATGTATTCAGTTTGCAAAAGATTGAAAAATGTTGTCAAGAGAGGTCTACAATAGGGTTTTGGTGCTTTGTTCTTAGAATAAGGTCTTGGTGGATCATATTATCATGTAATTAGTAAATTTAGTGGTTTTTAGGCATTGAGAGATTCAAAAAGTGCAAAAAAGCAAAATCTTGCAAAAATTGTTGTTAAGGTAAAAGAGCAAAATTGTTAAAATAACAAATCAGGAAGTTGGGAGGTAGTTTGAGTTAGTTGTAGGCATTGATATGGAGTGGGAAACCTTTAAAATGATGAATTATCTTGATAAAAAGGGGGAGAGGGGTGTAAATAATGAAAAATCATTAATGGAGCCTCTTTTTATATGCACATTTTTTAGTTTTGATTGGTAAATCTATGTCTTAGCCTACTATACGGCCTCGTACAGTCATGTTTTCAAGGGGAAGTCATTTGGTTTGATAAATCTAAGTGTCTAATAGATTTTACTTTTTGTTTCATGCAATTCCATGCAAATTTGAAGGAGATATTGCTTATTTTCTGAAAAATAGTTCAAAACCATTGTTAGGGTAAATAGTGTTAAAAGAAAAGTGCATTACTCTTTTTGTACTTGATGGAAAAGGCTAAAAGTTTGTGAAATGGTTCATTATAATCTATTTTTTCATGTACTAAGGTGGTAGGCTATGAATATCAAGTTTGTTATTAATTTCATGATGCCCTAGGACTGAGAATTGTGTCAAAATTTGAGAAATGACAGTGTTGAGTGAAGTTTGAGTGTTTTATTGTTGAAATGGGAAATCTAATTGGGAATTGTTGTTTGAAAGGGTTATAAAATGTATTGTGATTCCTTCTTAAAATAAAGATTGGTGAATCATAAGATTTGAAAGAATTTTTGTACACTGTCCTGCTATCACAAAGTTTTGACAGTCAAGTTTATGAGTCTAGAATGAAGGTTAAGATGGGTATTTTAATGAAATAATTTGAATAGGGTATGGAGATGGTTTTTATTAGTTTTTACAGGAATAATTACACATGTTTATGGCTTAGGAAAGGAAAATGGAC
This sequence comes from Sequoia sempervirens, assembly GCA_007258455.2. Classification (NCBI taxonomy): domain Eukaryota; kingdom Viridiplantae; phylum Streptophyta; class Pinopsida; order Cupressales; family Cupressaceae; genus Sequoia; species Sequoia sempervirens. The sequence continues at coordinate 10,701,358 of VDFB02000008.1, forward strand.
TTGGGGTTATGGATTTTTAGTAAACCCTCATGAGAAAAGTATGGGGTTGATATACTAATGGTTTGTAGTTTTGATTCTATATCTAAGGGTTATTTTTCTAAGGTTAGATTATCAAATATCAAAGCATAAAAACCCAAAGAAAGTAATGAAGAGCAAAGGAAATATAAATGAAAACAAAAAACAAAACAAGCTCACCAAGTGTCTTCAATCTCCATGGCTAGCCTCCATTACACCTTCTAACTTGCTGAAAGATGTGCTGCCCTTAGATTCAATGTACGAGCAACTTGACAACAAAGACTATGTCCTACACAAGCTTTGAAGGATTTCGAATATGAATGTCCAAAATGAAATAAAGTGTCTATGCCTATGATGAAATGACTACTATGCTTAAGATAAATATGCAAAAATCACAAATAAACTGAAGGCATATGTGTATATGAGTATGTGTGTGTAATCGAAAATGTGAACAAAATTGTCATTTTATAGAAAATGAAATTTTGGACAGACGGACGAGATTGAAAGTTGACAGAAGCCTAAAATTAGAGGTCCAGATTTCATGTGACAATCCCTAATTAGGGTTAGGGAAAAATCATTAAATGAGTGGTCGAGATGTCATCTGAGAAGATCGAAACGGCTTTCGAGAATAAATGAGATAATTAATCAACAAGATACAGATTTTTGAAAATCAAGAAGATAAAGACTGCTTGATTTATGAGATTCAAAAAATCAAGAAGATAAGAGTTGAAATGAAAAGAAGATTTGGAAAATCAAGAATCTGCTCGATTACTTGATTTTTGGAAGAATATTACCATTTTGAATTAAATTAATTCAAAATATGGATTTTGTGTGATAATAAATAATCGATTTTCAGATTATTTACTAAAATGAACTGACAGTCAAGAATGTGAGATCATTTTAAATAATTTCATTTATTTAAAATGAGGGAAATGTTAAAACAATTAAATAATTAAAGATAATTATTTAATTTAGAGGATATGATCAATAATTAAATAAATTAATAAATTCATTTAATTATGAGAATTAGTGACATATTAAATAAAATGAAACTCATTTATTTAATAATTAGGAAGAATAAATGAATAAAGGTAATTAAATAAACTAAGAAATTTATTTAATTAGAGGAAGACTTAGACAATTAATGACGTATTTAATAAATAAATAAAATTTATTTATTTAATAATCATGAAGAATAAAAGGACATGAATTAATTAAATAATTATGAATTATTTAATTAATAGTCGAATGTGGACCAAGGACATAAATAAGATGTCATAATTATGCTAGGATGAAAGTGGTAAAAATAGAGCTTGCAGGCCTAGGTCATTTTTATGTGTCTACATTTTGCCCCTCTTTGCCATAATGTAGCATGTCGCATTGTGACAAAGAAAATAAGTTAAAGTCATGCCCCAACGAAGGTATGGAGTATCGATGCCCCCTCAAGAAATTATTCAAATTTTGGGCCGGCGACAAAAAAAATTGGAAAGTGTCCCGATAAGTTAATTTAATGACTAGAAAAATGATGGCGCAGGTGGTTTCGAATTCTAACATGTTTAAAGCAGCCAAAGGGGTGGTCAAAGTTGGTCAAAAGGGCCTCTAGTAATAACCTAGTTGACAAATGCCATTTTGACTTTATAAATAGGTTGACAAAGGGGTAAAAGTCAATTCATTTTCACTATTTACCTTAGCAAATTCAAGAGCTCAGAGCAAAGAGGACTTCTGCGAGGATGGTAATTCCAGTGACTGAGCATCATGGTGAGATCGTGCAAACCTACAAGCGGCTAGAGGGCTCAGAGCCAGCGGTATGTACCCCTAACCCACTTTGTCATTTTCTTGATTTGCGTGCCAAAATTAGGTTTTTAGGGCAAACAATGAATGCGTTGTGACGCATATGCATGCACGTAAGCCACATTTGACTTCACGTTCGACGCATTTGATGCGTCACAACACAAGTGTAAGGGGTATTTAGGGGAGGCCGAGGATGTGTAACACATTTTCTAAAAGGTGTGACGCATTTGCAATATCGTATCGCATTCGAGAGTTATAACACGGCATATGTCATTTTGTGATGCATTCGCCAGTTTGAGCAATGCATTCGAATGAAGTGATGCATGTGCCTGTTATCACCTGAAATTGCACCCTATTGAACCTGATGTTCAACACCTCAGTGTAACATGGGAAGACCTCTAAAGATGTGGGTTTCTTGTAGACAGAGGTCAACCTCCGAAGAAGGTCAGCTTCCTTTGGTGTCACCTAAACTACTGATCTTGTAAGGAAAAGGGAGAAGGAATGAATAAAAATAAACTTAAACTAAATCCTATGGTGATACACCTAAATGACAAGAGCAATGAGACACTCAGGTTACACTTGAATACTGATGATGGATATGGGATTGCACAACTAGATTTTGTAGATTATGCATACAAACAGGTTTGACATGCACACACTTTCAAGAAGGAAAAGAAGATTTTCACAAATTAAAAGCTCATGTGCAATTGAATAAACACAGTTCGTAACCTACATAATGATACTTTTGCAAAGAAAGGAATGCTTACATGAAACAAAGCTATAAGGAAAAAGAAAGATTTCACGAAATAGCTTGATGAATCACTTGAAAATGCACAATATTTTGCAAGAACCAGAAGGAAAATTGAACAATCAATGGTAACCAAGGTAAATTTTATATATCATGCTCCAAAATGAGTTACAAAAGCTTGCTAATCTAAGAAAGGACTATAGAAGTCACAAAATTTTGAAAATCATAAGGAGAACTCTCTACAAGAAGGCAAAAATGCCATATATATACAAAAGTGTCGGCCCGCTTGGGCTTACAAATATATCAACGTTCATAAAGATCTGCCCTTAGATCTTTTTTATGAAGTTAATTTTGTGTCCTCGCTATCCATGTTGATGAAGAGTCACTCCAGGAATGACCTCCGTGTTCACTTTCGAACTTCCCTGAAGAGTTGTCTCGAATGCTCCTAAGCTTAGAGAAAATCCACATCGCTTTCACTCTGTTGATCTTCTTCATAGGGGTCAAACTGCCACGGCTCTCCTGTAGCTTCCTCTGATTGGTCAAACAGATGCCACGTAAGATTCTCAGGTGATCAAAGGTCCTTTAGAAAAAATTGCATGTCGGTGAGACAATAATCGTGTCTCCCCGATGCGATTAGACCTCGCAGCAGCATTCGGAAAGACATACGATGGTCGGTGAAATCTCTAATCGAATGCAAAATTCATACCGATATCGACTTTTCCATGGGAAAATTGATCACTATCGGCAAGACACAATTCTTTTGGCAGGACCTCATAGCAAGCTCCTTTCCTCTCCCCGAGCTCACTTCATTTTGGTAAGACCCTATCGGGTCGGTGAGACATCTTGCCGAAGCTATCTTGTTTTGGCGAGAGCTTACCTTCTTGTGCACAATGGTCAGCGAGACTATCAGGTCGGGGAGACTTCCCCCCAAACTCAAAATGTTATACTGAAGGCACCCCTCTGTTGGCAGGACCTCATCATTCGGCCAGACCTCATGCCGAAGGAGATATCTTTCGGCGAGCCCATTTCATCTCGACAAGACCCTATCGGGTCGGCAAGACATCACGATAGCACCCTTCTTTTGCCGATGCCGCTTCCCTTTCTTGTCGAGGAGACCACCACTTGTCGGCGAGACCTTTCACCAAGCTTGTTTCCTTCGCCAATGCCACCTTTCTTGTCGGCGAGACCTCACCCTATTGGTGAGACCTTACAGCGAAGCCCCCCATATACACCAAAGGCATCTTGCTTCGGCAAGACCTTACCGGGTCGAAAAGACGTCTCCTTGAAACCAACCCACTTTGGCGAGACATTCCATCATCGGTGAGACCTCACTCGAACTCAAAACCTATCTGAGAGTTCCATCTTTCGGTGAGATTCTGCCTCATCGGCGTTACACTGAATCCACCCTTGTAAAAAAACTATTGGCATGACTCCCTCCAACCAGAGAGATACATGAAGACTCATGGCGACCTGAATGTCCTAGAGATGGGTGTATTAAACCAAATAGAACGCACTACTAGTCGACAAGACAAAAGGAGGGTCTTGCCGACTTTCTTCTCTGATGAATTTTTTGTGCCAAAAACTGATCGAGGCATGCCTTCCAATAGACCTCCTTGTGAAAAATCCTTAGGTGCATGATCTAACCCTTGATGCAAATTCCCCATTTGGCATTTATGAACACCTGAAACACAATTTGTCCTGCCTGATGAGCCCGTAGGTGAAAATTGAGCAACAGTGCCATAAACCGTGATGCAAGTGATTTGATGCGACACAATTGAGTGACAGAACGACGCAATTGATATGTCGTGATGCATGTGAAGTACAAAATGATATACCATTGTTCCGCGACACAAGTACAGTCAATGCGATGCATTTGAATTTGACTTTGACTAGGGCTGATTCTAATGCTTTTCAAATTTTAAGTTATTTTTAGTTATGATGATGATAATGACGATTGTCCAAAAGGTATTGACACATTGTTTGATCATGTGCAGAGAAAACTAGCACCCATATATACGTGAGAGAGAAAGCCATCGACCTTCCGATTCAGAGATCAGCTGACTCCGCGAGAGTGACGACGGTTGATGCAGCTAGGTCTTTATTATGTTGCCTATATGCCTACTATTCAGGAAAATAGGGGACTGATGACTGCATTGTGTGAGCAATGGCGTTTAGAGACATGCTCATTTCACTTGCCGACGGGACAGGCGATAGTCACACTAGAGGACGTGTATCGTATTCTACGTCTACCGATTCGAGGAGAGCGAATCATTTATGACCCTCAGCATGGATATCAAACATTTACAGCCTACTATCAGGATGAGGGTACAAGACTTGGCATTGAGGGATATGATATCCGCTCAGAGTTTATGGCGAAGCATTATGCCCGGTTTGATGCATTTTTGGCGACACTGATCGACGAGATATTGATTCCTGACCATCGTGGACATGGGTTTCCCATTGGTTGGGGAGATGTGCTTGTGGGCATGAGGCGATACCAAACTGTTTATGCCTGGGGGCACTTTTTGCTAGGCATGCTTTACCATCAGCTTCACGAGGTAGCCTATAGGAGGGCACAAAGCATTGGGTGTGGGACTACACTTCTGATGATATGGGACTGGGAGCATGTGGCCATATTCCAACCTCCTATCCAGAGACCACAGCTAGCCGAGGGGATTCCTTACGCCTACTACTATGTCGGTGCCCTATAGAAGATGAGGATGGGAGAGACAGGTTGGTGGCGCCATCGGATTGACACCATGGTTACATTCATTTGGAGGCCTTACAGAGACTGCCAGCAGTGGGATGATGAGGATGACCATCTCAAATTTTGCAGACAATACCATTACCTAATTGGGAGGACAGTACAAAGTTAGCTCATCCTAGAGATGTATCTGTCGTAGCGTGTCCTCAGACAGTTTGGAGAGCAGCAGGGTGTACCCACAGGCATAGTCAAGTATGCCTGATCTTCTAGGGAGTCAGCCTGGGGGCCACCGATTCCTGTAGCCTTTTCTAAGTAGCAAATTGATGGGCTAGTAGCCTAGTAGTGGGGATGGGGACTACAGCTGACTATGAATTATGGTGGTAGGCACATCAACCAATGCCACTGATAGATCTGGATGGGCCAGCACTGATTGATAGGAGGTCAGTTATACCACGTGTGCCATGAGCCAGGCGAGGGGGCCGAGATGGTGACAAAGGAAGAGGTAGGGGGAGAGATGGCGGCAGGGACGGAAG
>VDFB02000008.1:10707248-10757580 GCA_007258455.2 Sequoia sempervirens
AGAAACCACTGATCTTTAGGCCATTTCCATTGACCCATGCCTTGTGCTCCATGTTACTTTGTTGTTATGCTTTGCCTTGCATTTTTTACTGTGGTTGTCATTGGATGCGTCTTCTCTTCCACATTCATACTTGTCAATGATCTCTTACCTACTTCCATCTATTTTCCTTTACATATTCCTGAAGACAAAAAAATGTTAGTATGCCTCAGAACTAGTTTCAACTTGATCTCATCTCCACAAGGGTGAATATATCCAATTATCTGTCCACACTGTCCTTGCACCTCTGTCAGACCTTTGTACTCTTATACCTGCAAATTTCACTTGTCCCTCAACCTTGTCTTTAGTTATAGGACATTCTATGGTCCTCACAATAACACTATCATGAAAACTCACTGTCAAATCACCTTTCAACCCTATGTTTACCTTCACACCTACTGTCTCTGCATTACCAAACCTAGGACAAATTGCTACATCAGAATTTTTGGTTTCTTTTACAACATTGACAAGTTCTCTTTCCCTAGAAATTATCACCTTAGCTTTACCTTTCACATCTTCTACAAGAGAAGTTAGAAAAAAAGAACAACCATTCTTGGAAATAGTGTATGTATTCTCTCTACCATTATACAATTCTTTCCTATCATATTGCCAAGGCCTGCCTAGGAGTAAGTGACAACAATCCATAGGTAAGATATCACAAACAACACTGTCACTATAGTCTCCAATCTAAAAATCTACAACAACCTTTTCATTCACCAGCAAGGTTTGTTCATCACTTAACCATGATATTTTATAAGGAAATTAATGAGGAATCCTTTGCAATTTTAACTTGTTCACCATTTCACATGACACCATGTTTTCAGTTGAGCCAAAATCAATCACAATTTTACATATCTTTCCCTTGCTCTTGCAAGTGGTCTTGAAAATGATATTCTTGTGCAATGGTTCTACTTCTTTGGAAGTCTTCAAAAGCTGTTTTTGCTGCATCAAAGCTTCTCCAACTTAAGGGTTTGTAGGACAACTTGATGAACTAATGCTCTCCTCTTCATCCTCTTGTACAAGTTGAACTCTTTTATCACCTTTACTTCCACTTGATGAAGCACCAAACTTCTCAGGACACTTGTAGGATGGATGGCCAAATTCATTGCAAGAGTAACATCTACCAAAAAACACATTGGAACTCCTACCTCCTCCAAATCTGCCCCTTGTGCCTCTCCATCCACCTTTGAAATTAGATTGCTCTTGTCCTTTCATGGCATCTTCTTGATTGTCATTGTTTGGCTTTGGATTAGGCATAGATCCTCGACCTCTTGATGAATTACCTCTACCCCTAACTACTTTATCTTGCCTTCTCTTCATTTTCTCCTCCACCTTGATTTCCATTTGGTAACATTCCTCTGCATTCCTAGAGTTAGCCAAAACCAATTAATCTTGTATGTTAAACCTCAAACCACCCATATATCTAGAAAATTTTTCATCTTCATTATCATGATGACCAGACCTCAAACTTAGTTTATAAAATTCCTCAGTATAAGACTTAATGTCCATTTCCTTTTTCCTTAAGCTTTGCAATTTCTTAAAAATTTGAACTTGATGATCATTGGGTAAGAATTTAACTTTGAGTTTTGATAACATCTTTTCCCATGAGGTGATTTTAGACTTTCCTTGCTTTCTCCTCTCTGATTGAAAGTAGTCCCACCATACCAAAGCATGGCCCTGCAACTTTGTCTTTGCAATCTTTACCATTTGCTCCTCAAGAACCTCATCACATTCAAAATGGTTATCTAATGCAACAATCCAATAAAGTAACTCTTCATCATTTAGACTCCCGCCATACTTTTGAACATCAATCTTTACCTTAGGCTTTCCATTCTGAACTACCTTTAGCAACTTTGCAGTTCTTTGATCCTCTAGGTCAAGCTCTTTTTCCATATCTTCAAACTCATCATCTTCCTCTTCATTTGACTCACTCTCTTCCACATCCCTTCTTTTTTTTGTCTCCAAGGCTATGATTCTTTCCTCCAACTCTCTAATTTCTCTAGCATGTCTGTCTTTCATCTCCTTCAGCTCTTTAGCCATATCTTTGTTCTTTGGAGGCATCTTTGAATACTAAACTCTTCACTTCTTCCTTGCCCTTCACAACCTAAAAAATGCAAAAAAATCTACTCCCTAATGCTCTGATACCACTTTGATGTAGATCAAGGTGGAGAAACTTACAATAGGCTCAAAACTGATTAGATTTCAACAAATCATCAACTCTTGAACTCATAATCACCCAACCTACCCTTAAGACACCATAGAGACTACTAGCCTTCAAAACACAACAAATTAAGACATATTTTAGAGAAGTCCATCCTATGGCCAATCAAACATCAATTTAGCATCCTCACAAAATTAGACACAATATTCCAATCAAATTTCACAAAGTTCATTAGGCCCAACACCAAGTTTCAATAGACTACCTTGCTCAAAAGGCTACAAGATTAGCCCTCTTTTCCAAAAAAAGTACCTTTCAAACTTCCTATTTTGAACAAAACTCAATTGAAAGAGTTGAATTATTTGTTAAAACTTCAGATTTCATGATCAAACCACATTCATAAGTCCACTAGACCATTGTTCCCATAAACCCTCCATTTACATACAAGAAACTAGGGTTTTTTCTGTTTCTCCACAACAATGACCTCCCCAAACTCTAATATTGTTCCCAACACATTTCTTTAAGTCTTTACATACATACTAACTCTTAACAAGACCAGTCCCATCACCATTTGGTCAAAACCCTATTTGAGCTCCTCTAAAACACCATGAAAAATACCATGGAAGACCCTAGATTTGCACTCCAAGAACACACAACTCCCTTATTACACATTCTAATGCACCTAAAAATCCTACCCTACCTTTATCATGCCATTCCATCAAAACATAGTGGGAAATAGTAGATGGAATGGAAAGTTACATGATTAAATACTCAAAATAGGGCCTGCACTGTTATGTCCCAGGCAGATTAGAAACCCACAGTATCTCCCTCCAAAATGATTGTTAGCCCCTAAAATTGGATTCAAAAGGAGGCTAATTCCATTCCCTGCAGGACACCAAACAACTTAGAGCACGGTTACAAACACGAATAAAGACAAGAGAAGAGAAACGCAATAATTAGTTTTAGTTTTAAATACATTTTGAATCAAAACACAATGACTAAATTCCATCAATTGCCCTTTAACAACTTTTTAAACACTAAGAACCTATTACATAGCAAATTTGCAAGTTAACAACTTTTAATGTCAAACTTTGCAACTTATAAACAACTTTTACATTCTTCCCTTCAAGTGACATCCCAATCCTTTTATTACATTGCAAGTGGTCTTATGAGACCTTATTCATGGTGAAAACATGAAAATAAAACCTACACTATAGCCTAACCACCTACATTCTTCAATTTTATCTCTAAGGTGTAGGTGCTTTTGTACCAGAGAGGACCTATAATAGGACCCTATATGAGGCATAGGTTCCTAGGTCTCAAAGATGGCCTAGGTTTGGTGTGAGGATTAGTACCACAATAGAAAAGCCAAGTAGATCAGGTGAAGGGTCCATTAGTATACCATTGGTATAGCCTTCCAACCGCCTCCTACAGATACACAAGTCTCCAGGGCATGATCAACATAATCAAAAATTTCCAGCCCATGATGGTCATTGGGGACCACCTCTAGATAGGGATCAATAGGGTTGATTTATCTTGATCTTATTTCATTACTTTCACATGGACTTGATATATAAATAATTTTGTATATACATTCATTGACCATGAAGCCTCGTATATATGTATATTTTTGATTCAGCTGATATGTATCACACATATTTATTGATGATGATGTTGTACTGACATTTCTATTTTTGATGATCTATGAGAGATGACCATTTTTGATGTGGCATGTGATGTGTTATGAGATGCTTATGATGTGAATTATGTTAATTATGATGATGGAAGTATGTTATGCTATACAATGATGATGTGATAGGATATGATGATGTTACGATATGCTCATTTTTTTGTATTTTTTGATGCTTTGACATGATATGCATAATGTAGATGATATATGATGATGCATGTATGCAATGGATGATGCTATATGATGTGATTGATATTATGATTATTTTGATGAGTTTGTGGATGCAGGATGCATGTGGTACTAATGTTATTGTGATGCAGGATGAAGATGTTAGTCAAAATAAATGTTAGTAGGATTAGAGGATATAAGAAATTGGATGATATTGATCTAATTGCTGAAAATTGATAGATTATTGATGATATATGTAAATGAATGAATTTATGAATGAACAAAAAATATTGATGATGTGTTAAAACGTGATGGATATGATTTTTCTTCATGGAAAATACTAATTAATTTTCATCATAGCAATACTTATTAATGTAGAAAATAGACACGATGCACTAGGGTATTAATGACCAAGGTGACTTTGTATCTATTGGATGGAATTTGACTCTGCAAACAAGGAGTATTCTTTCTTATACCACACATATGAAAACCTTGTTAGAGTGTATGGGTTAGAAGTTCAAAGTATTTTGGACCAGTGCACTGAGAGGTATGAGGAACCTAAAATGCAAGGCAACTTTAGCTTCTTGAAACCACTTCCACACACAAGGGAAGTATTCGCCATGGTACGTATTGCAAAAAAGATCCCATAAAAATGACACATGAAATCGATGATCATGCCCCATTTTTTCCTCTCTAAATACTAATGGAAATCCTTGAGAGGTCATTAGAACATGACAATAAGGTAAATCAAAAGAAAAGATAAAAAACAAGATAAACAATGCTGATGTATCATTTGCTAAAGATGTGTTTCTATTCAGGAATGTTTTCCATCAATGATGCCTATTGTAGGAACGATTTATTTGTTAAGATACAAGTCAAGATATTGATGATAATGATAATGATAGGGTTGATAGGTAGGTAGCTAATGCTTAGGCACTATTTTAGCCCGATCAATAGTGATCAAGTTTTTAGGATGTTTGCTTGGATGCTTTGGATTTTTATGTTCGCTTTGCTTGTTTGATTTCTTTGTCAAAGCATGCAGATGATGATTTGTTTATTATGGATGGATAGATTTATTATGGATAGGGGATAGCGGAGATAGGATTTTGAATTTTTTAAATATTTTTGTGATTTTTGAGGTTATTTGAGGCTATTTTTTGATATTTTCACAATATTTGGATTTTTTTTGGTATTTTGAGAAGTTTAGAGACCAAGAGGGGGAACCTAAGGGGACTGACCTAGTTCCTTAGGGGCTCATCAATGATGGAATTTCCTATGTTATACACAGAGACATTGTAGTTCACTTATTGGACTTAAGGTGGCTTGCATGAAGACAACCAACAATATTTTTGGGATTTTGATGGTTTTATCATTTTTTTGGATTTTTGATAGTTATTTGGATGCTTTTGATTTTTTAAGGATTAACATGACTTGGTATATGAACGGGGATCTAATATGTCTACCAAGTTCGGGAAGATGCCCCTAGTTTCAAACAATATTATCTTTATTATGGATAGTGGGATGATACAAATAAAGAATAATGATAATGTGGATGGAAGATGGTGCACCAATGTTTGACATTTAACAAGTTATCAAGCCATGATTGAATGCACATTTATTATGGGATGGATGGAGTGAAATAGATGTGATAAGAAGATGGATGAAGTAGATGGAAGTTAGGATAGATGGTAGTGTAGGAATTATTCAAATGCAACACCTATTTACTAGGGTTTCACCATGATACCTGTCCTAGAAGCGCCACTAGTGTGGTTTTCACTTAAAGGGAAATTTATTTCTCTTTACTATTTTTTTGATATTTTACTTTTTTTGATGTCACCAAGACACTTATTTTCCAAGATTTCATCAGGGTGACAATTCTTTTTGACATTTTTTTGTTTTTTTGCTTAGGATATTCTGATGAGTCAGGCATAGAACTTCTTGAGATGGATACTATTGATTGGTTTTGCTAGAGGTTCACCTTCTACCAACTGATATGCACTAGAGTTGTAACTTGTTGTGAAAACAAAAAGGTCCTAACTAGTTCAATTCAAACTTACCTTATCCATCCTAGTTAAGCTAAAATTTCTAATTCTCTTTCAAAACTAAGTCACCAACTTGAAAGCTTTTGTTCTTGATGGTCTTGTTATAGCTACGTTTGAGATGGTTATGATAGGCTTGTAGATGATTCAAAGCATTTAAATTCATTTCATCTAATAATTCAAGCTCATGGAGTCTGGATACTCAGTAGTCTTCATTTCTTACAAGATCTTTCAAGGATACCCTTAGGGAAGGAATCTCGATCTCTATAGGAAAAATGGCTTTGGTTTTATATACAAGGGCGAAGGGTGTTGTGCCTGTGGGTATGTAGATGCTAGTTTTGTAATCCCACAAATTAGGGTTCAACTAAAGGTGCTAGTCATGTACAACATCATTGATAGTCTTCTTAAGGATCTTAAGGATTTTTTTGTTAGATGCTTCCACCTAACCATTTCCCTGGGGATAATACGAGGTAGAGAATTGGTGCAAGATATGGAATTTAGTGCAAAGCTTGTAGACATCTTGGTTTTTAAATAGAGTCCCATTATCAGTAATGATGGTTTGAGGGATATCATAATGAAAAATAAAATAAATAAGGATGAAATTTGATATTTTTTTGCTAGTAGTATATGTGAGGGGTATGAATTCTATCCACTTTGTAAAGTACTTCATAGTAGTTATGATGAACTTATGTCCATTAAAAAAAGTGGGGGATATCTTTCCTATAAGGTTGAGTCCCCATTGTGAGAAGGGCCAAGGGTTAGTGATCATATGTAATTCTTGTGCAAGTGCATGAATGAGATCACTATGTTGTTGACATTGAAGATATTGCTTTGCAAATTGAATAACTTCTTGTTCCATTGATAGCCAATAGTATCCAATTTTGAGAAACTTCCTAACTAGATTAGGCTCACTCTAATGAAACCCAAAAACACCTTCATGTACTTTTTGCAAGGTGGTTAGAGCTTCTTTCGAGTTGAGTCATTGAAGCAATATACCATCAAGGATTCATTGATATAAGGTATCTCTGAGGATAGTAAAGCATGTGGTTTGGTGACTGAAAGTCTTCTTTTGGTTATTGGTAAGGCCAGCATGTATGGTACCATTTTGAATATAGAAATAGATGTCTTGGTACTAGGGTGAATCAAGAACAACAACATCACACACAATTTTGGATTCTAGGACTTTGAATGTAGGTATAAACAATTGTTCTACAAGGAATTCATACCTAGGATTGTTCTTTGATGCATCAAGAAGTGACCCAATAGTAGCCATTGCATCTACAGACTTATTGTTAACTCTCAATATCTACTCAAAGAGGATGACTAGAAAATATTGTTTAAAGCTATCGATCATTCTCTTTTAGGGAAGTAGCTTATCATCCTTAGTCTTATACTCATCATTTACCCATCGAATGACCAGTTGTGAATCACCGTAAACCTGTAGCTCTTTGATTCTCCATTCAATAACCATTTTTAATCTAGTGATAAGTGCCTTATATTATGCTATATTATTGGTGCAAGGGAATAAAATCCTATACGATTTAGGTATGCTATCTCCTTGGGCTGTGACAAAGAGAATACCAACTCCTGATCCATTTTGAGTATGAGATCCATCAAAGTATAACTTCCAATGGTTTGATTGAGTTGTCACAAGGATGCCCTTATCAATGAGTTCCGATATCAATAGTTGATGATCATCTATGGGTGCTTCCACTAATTGGTATGCTATTACTTGTCCTTTGATGTATTTTTTGTCTACATATTCTATATCAAATTCATTAAGAATCATGACCCATTTTTCCATTTGACTACTGATAGCTTCTTTTGATAATAGATACTTCAAGGGATCAACTTTGGAGATTATCTTGATCTGTCAGTTCAACATGTAATGTCTAATCTTTTGGGATAAAAAGAAAAATACTAAACAAGCTTGCTCAATAGGTGTATAGTTTAACTCATACCCAACCAAGGTATGGATGATATAATACAATGCTCTTTCTTTGTTGTTTTCATCAAGTTGTGCCAACAAGGCTCCTAAGGATGCTACTGTTGCAGATATGTATAGGATCATAGGTTTGTCTTATATAGTGGGCATCAAGATATGAGGATATTCAAATTAGTCCTTGATCTACTAAAAGGTTTGTTCACATTTTTCATCCCACTTGAAGACTACATCTTTATGAAGGAGGTGTGTAAAGGGATGACACTTGTCAGCTAACTATGCTATGAATCTCCTAATTGATTGAATTTTTCCTTGTAAATTATGCAACTGCTTCAGTGTTGTCAAAGGAGGAACTTCCATAATAGCTTTAAATTTTGTAGGATCTACCTCTATGCTTCATTTGGATACAATATAAGCCAATAGTTTTCTTGATGTCACGCCAAAAAAAATTCTTAGGGTTAACACACAACTAATACTATTGTAATTTGTCAAATGTATGTGCCAAATTATCCAAATGTCCTTATCTTGTTAAAGAGTTTTCCAAAATATCATCTACATAGTCTTCCATGGTGATATGAAACATATGAAATATAGTGGTCATCACCCTTTGGTAAGTGGATCCTATGTTCTTAAGGCCAAATGACATAACATTCCAACAAAAAGTACCCAAGGACAAGTGAATATTGTTTTGTGCTGATCCTTGGGTGATATCTTGATTTGGTTATATTTGGAAAACTTTTCCATAAAAGAAAGCATCTCATGGCCTACTATCAAATCCATTATTATGTCTATTTTTGGAAAAGGAAAGTCATCCTTTGGAAATGGTTTTTTAAGATCTCTAAAATTGGTGCAGATCCTTATGCCCCTAGTGAGTCTTGAAGCTAGTACCAGATTTGACACCCACTCAAGATAGTCAATAGGTCTAATGAATCTCACATCAAGCAATTTATTTAGTTACAATTTGATTAGTAGTGTTATTTGAGGATGCATCTTGTGAGGCTTCTGTTTCACAAGCTTAGTTCCAAGAAAAAATGTGAGATGATGAACTACTAAAGATGGATCAAAACCTAGCATACCTACACAGGTCTAGGAAAAAATGATCTTTCACTCTTCTATGAAGGTTGTGAAGTTTATTCTTTCTTCAGGATCTAGGGATACTACATGATAACTGATTTTAGGCATATCTATTGTTCCCACATTTATCGACTCAAAGTCTTTAATAAATATGCTTATCTTTCCTAATATTGTGTGATAATAGGGAGATTGAATCTTCATCCTCGGGAACCTCAGAGAGGTTTTCACCCTCAGATATTTCCTTTATTTTTACTTTTTTGTGATCTAATAGTGCCACATCATGGTTTTCACTTAGGGACCTTATTTTGATTTTTAGATTTAGATTTTTATTTTTGTGACTAGAGGTTTCAATCTCCCTTCCAAAAAATGATTTTGGCTGAAATTCAATGTCAAAGCCACTTTTGTGATCTCCAAGTGGTATACCATCTCAAAGTCCCATAAACTTGACAATGGATTCATTGTTTTAAAATGTGTCCAAAGTAGGTGTTTGTTGCTATAGATCCCAATCAATTAGTTGCAGATAAACAAGTTGAAGTTCATGTGTTTGGGATGGTTGATCATAAGCAAGGGTAGTGATAATGTTTATGTAAATGTATTCAAGTCTATGATATATAGGTCATTTTCAATATGTTCATAGTAATCCAATGTCTCAACCATGGGAGAAGAAGAAACCTCCTCACAAGAGGCATTTTTAGTGTTAGTGAAACATAGAAAAAGAGGTTCACCCAAAAGGGGATTCAACAAATGGATGAACCTAATTTTTCTTATGATGTTTTACTTAATTATTTGAGGAAAATGCCTAAATAACAATCATAAATCAACCTTAACTGTTATAAAAACAATAAGGAAGGTTTTTAGATGCTGAAATAATGTGTACCTTGTTAAAAAAGTGTTGTTTCGGGGGTCACTGAGGACTCATTCGCCCAGTGGTGAATGGGTCCCTGCTAGGGCTCTAGAAAAGTGATTTCTGGGTTCTATTATTCAATGTTTGCACTCCCAACTCCTAGGTGATCAAATCTTGAAAGTCAGAAATAAATTTTGTAGCTTTGTTTATGTGATCTTGCACTAAAGATGACAAATTTTACAACTTTACAGCTTTGAAAACTTTTGAAAATTTTTAATCTCCACTTGATCTTCAACCTAAAACCTGCAATCAAACATCAAAGAGGAGAAAAATTGTTGATTGTTAGGGAATAGGGGTTTTCCTTGGTCAAAACCTATTTATGTAATTAAACCTTATGATGAAACAATGAAACATGAACATGATAAATAAAATATGAAACAATGATACCTTGGATGAAGTCTTGGAATGTAAATAAGCAATATTTCACAAAGTGGCTATGAAGAATGTAGATCTTGATCTTGAATTGGGATGTGAAAAAATGCTTGTAAATGGATCTTCAATGCTACATCAACATGATAGCTCAACAACATGCATGATGCCCTAAATATTTGAAATGATGATATGAACTTTTATTACTACAATAAAATCTAATAATCTACCCTTGAATGCCTTTTTGAATGCTCTTGTGAATGCACTCTTGATTGCTTATGAAGATCTAAGATTGCTTAGATGAAACTATGTGAATTAACCTTATATTTATACTTATCTAAATATTTAATCTCAAGATTTAAATAACATAAGCCAACATTAGGTCTAGGATTTAAAATCACTAAAATACTGCCACAAACAAGTTCAAAAAGGGGTTTCCTTAGTTAAGGAGGACCGATTTTCCATAGTTCGAATGGGTCCTAGCACAGTCAACTAGGAATAATTCTGGGGAGGTAAAATAATATGCAAAAAGGGGGTCCCAGGACCTAGGAAGGACCCACTCATCAGGTGTTGAATGGATCCTAGGTTAGTAGCCTAGGACTCAAACCTTTCCAAATTAAATGTTGTGAAACATTATTAATGAGTGTCAGAATATATCCTTCAAAAATATAATTAATAAGGCTTGGATTTGAATTTAAGGGGCCAATT
Source organism: Sequoia sempervirens (assembly GCA_007258455.2). NCBI lineage: Eukaryota > Viridiplantae > Streptophyta > Pinopsida > Cupressales > Cupressaceae > Sequoia > Sequoia sempervirens. Next base: position 10,718,337 of record VDFB02000008.1, read on the forward strand.
AAGCTATAATTAACCTAAATTAATTAATAAAGCCATAGATTAGTGTGAAAGTGTAAGAAAACACTTTACAACACCCTAAATAAGGCACAATTAAGTCCATTTTATCATTAATTATTCATTCCCAAACTAAAAGGTGAAAAAAAGGTTACTTTTTGAATAATATGGTTTTGCCCCTATTTCTAAGAGATTTTCCCCATGAAAAACCCACACTAAATTAGCATTCAAGAGACACTTATATATATATGCAAATAATGACAAAAGACGTTGCAATCACACCCTACCAAAGACCAAGAAAACAAAGGAAAACAAAGGATCATGGATTGTCCCAACATTGGGAACAAATGTTTGTTCGAGAAAAGGATCAAGCTTCGACAGTTTTTCCAACATGATGTGGACCAGGTCTAGGCTATTTGTCTGTAACATGCATGTTCACTCCAGGGTAGTGGAACCTTAGGTTGTCCACTAGGTGAGTATCCCAATGAGGTGGAAAATGATAATTCTAGTCACTGCAATCTAAGCTATCTTCTAAAACCTCGACAAGGCAACCACAAAAAAACAAATGTTTTGAACTGCTCAGGCCTGCCCGTGCTGATTTCACCATGGGCATTTTCAGGGCATCGCTCCAATGTATCAAAGAGGAGACAGCCGACAGGCCACCGATCGCCACTGTGGATGCGCCTTGTCTAAGCACTGCGTCACTATGGGAAACTATACGCTTAAAATATTACCTTGAGGACATCAAACCTAATGACACCACCAAGAAAAGGACACGTCACAAGAAAAAAAGAAAATCATGCCATGAAATATGAAAAATAATGAAAGATGTCATCGATGTATGCCCCCACTTTAAAGGGGTTGCTAACACCATTACTGTGAGCAACTGCTTTAAAGTAGCCAATGTTTTCACCTAAGACATGAGAGCTTTCCTCAGAAAACCCTATGCCAAGTAATACATTTCCAAAATAAAGCTACATCATGAAAAAGGAGGGAGGGGTTGCCCCCAAAAATATATAAGGGATCTATGGATTTAGGGTTAGTATGTCTTTGCTACAATTTTCATAGAGCTAAAAAATGCCATCATTCCCAAAATACTCATAGAATTGGAAGAATGACACAAATAAAGTGAAAACAAAGAAAAAGCCTTCAGGTCAACATGGAAGAGACCTAAATGTCTCAATTCCTTGCATCATCCCCAAAAGGAAAACACAAGACAAGTGAAAAAGATAAAAGGATAACCTTTTGGGTCAACATGGAAGAGACCTAAATGCCTTGACACCTTGTGTCATCCCCAAAAGGAAAACACAAGACAAGGTAAAATGTTTATGACATAGAGAAGAATGTAGATACATATAGAGGAATGCAAAAAGAGGGAGAGATACATCAAATGAAACATCATGGGGGATCACATTACACACATGCAGTCACATACAAGAACATGAAAAAGAAAATAAAGAAAAAGAATAGTAAGGTGCATACGAGTCAACCTATAGTAGGTCGTCCAAATCCTAATCTTAGTTTGTATAAATGAAAGGAATACAACTAGCCAAAGGGACAATAGCAAGTTCCAAACTAGGGGAATCACCAAGTTCAACGCTATTTTTAGGATATTTTTCATTTAAGCTCATAGAAGAGGAAAATAATGTATTCAATTCGTTATGTAGTTGTTCATCAATCTTTGCAATGTCAGTGTCATCATATAGATTAATCACAATAGGAGGTTGAATGATAATGTCCATGGTAAGTTCTTATTTACATTGCGGTGAGGGTATAGAGTCATCATGCATTGTTTTAGGAAATTTTGGATTTTTTATTTTCTATGTTGTTCTTGTCTTCTTGATTTTGTAACATACGAGCAATAGCATGAAGTCTATACCTACACTCTATAGAATTTCAATTTTATTTCAATCTATTGTCAATTTGTGTTTTTGTAGGAGTGGGTTTGTCAACTATAGGCTTCTTCTCTTCCTTTAGGGTAGGAACAAAAGGAACCATAGGAGGTTGTTCAACCATTTTCTCTTTAGCTTTGTAAAATTGTTTAACTTTAGGAGGCACAACAGGATTGTTTTGGTTGTCTTGTGGTCTCATAGGAAATCATAGGAGTTTTTTTCATTGGTTGCTCTTGGTTGGTTGGAAGGGATTTCAGTTCAATCATTGTTTTGTCAAGGATAGGTGACTTAATCATGGGTTTAGGCATGTTTCAAAGGGATAATTATACTATACGCATTGCCTTAAACTTTTGGTATGATTTGAAAAAAAATTCTTTATGAGGTCTAATAGTTTCAATAGGCTCGGGCCAAAAGAAATCCACTAAAAAGTTCCCTCGAGAAGATGCAGGATTAAACCCACTATGATGCACAATAAATATATCATTACCAAAGGGAAAATTTAAACATTTATGCATAATCAAGGGAAGGAAATTCATGGAGCAAAGCCATGGATATTCTAACTTCATAGGAAATTGGTCCAATTGTAGAATGATGGTGAATGAGGCATTTAATGTTTTCAGTCCAACTTTCAAAGGAAGATCTATCCCATCATGACAAGCAAAACCATTATGCATCTTGATCCATGCTTTCAGTCTGTTGTATGTATCTTGATAGAGTTCATGCAAAAATAGGAATTCTTTAGTTATCCATTCTCTCCATAGATGGGATCAATTAATATTCCATTAGTAAGCTTGTTATTGATTCTTTTGGCTATGTAAAGAGGACCATCAGGTGCATGTTTAAGTGTCTTTTTGTGAGAAAGAAATATCAAGAGGCTTTTTGGTTGAGCCCTTTCAAGGTTCAACTTCGATAAATGCTACCATTTTAATAAGTTCTTCATTGTCATCTTTTATGTTTTTATCATCCGTGTCAATATTCATCACAACATTCTTGCTTTCACTAGCTTTGCCAAATGAAATAGTATGTTTCGGCATGGGATTGGTAAAGATTTGTAAATTTTGGTTGGGAGGGGCTACAAATTTATTACCTTGATTATTCACATGTCCAATTTGTAGTTGATTATTATCAATAAGGTCTTGCACAAGATGTTTAAGACACTTACAATATTCTGCGCCATGTTTGTTTTTTTAGTGATAATGGCAATAAGAGTTTCACTGAAAGCCTATAGGCAATGGTAGATTAGAATCACTTAACAAGAGGTAAGGTAAGCATGTTATTTTTGACAAGATGCACCATGATATTATGAAGGGTATCGGGTAAAGGAGTGAAATTTCTATCCCTATCCCCAAAGGAAAAAGGATTTGTTGTCTTTATAGTAGCCACTTGGTTATTAGTTTGTTGACTTGGTTGAGGGGAGTTAAGTTGTAAAATACCCTATTTTTCTTCTTGAAAGGTTGGTTACTATTTTGAGTTGCAGGTTCAAACTTTTCAGGACGACTAGGGGGATTTTTCACATCACGACCACAAGCCATATTGTGATAATCACAAAGGGCTGTACATAATTGTGTAAACGATGGAAATCTCAACATTTCAAGTTTTCTTTAGAGTTTGTTTTGTAAGTTGGCAATAAAAACTCATTGAAGGTTGACATTAGGAATCTTAATGTTTACTTATGAGTAAAGTGTTTGGTATCTTGCTATTAAATCAATCACTTTCTCATCATCCTTTTGTTTGCATGTCATTAAATCAGCTGGGGTCATCTTAGGATTCATTTGAATGTGGAAGTGGTTGTAAAAGGCATCAAAAAGTTCATTGAATGAACCAATTGAACTATTTGGTAAAGAAGAGAACCACTCTATAGTAGTATCCTTCAAGGATCTATGGAATAGTTTAGCCAAAAGTTTTTCTTCAAAAATCAAATCACTACACAAGGCTGTAAAAGTGGAAACATGGCTAACATGATCTCCTTTCCCACCATATTTCTCAAATCAAGGAACTTCTATACCTTGTAGAATTTTTGTTCTCAATATCTCCGAGGATAAGGGATTGGTTTTGATGTATTGTGAAGGTTGACCATTGTTGTTTTGAATTAGGGTTGCAACTTGTTGTTGAAGAGATGCCATGCTTTGCATAAGTGTGCTAAGGAGAGCATCACTGTTATTGTAAGGTGGAGAGAATAAGGTGGAGTAGTGTATGTATGTGGAAGGAAAGTGAATTGTAAGTTTGTGAGGGAGGATGGTTGAGGAGATATTGTACTCGAATACACAACGCTAGAAGGATTCCCTATAGACACGTAAAATATACTGATTGACATTGTGCATATGATCCCGACTACTAACATGGTTTCATCCTGAATCATCCCTCGGTCTAACCATTTAATCAAATCTCTTTATTTGATTAAATTCATCAATATTCCTCTTAATTGAAAAAATCATTTTATCTAATTAAGTCAATCTCTTTTGTTAATTAAATCAATCCATCTGATCTAATTATCCCTATTTAATTAAATAATTAATTTGCCTGACGAAAACTTCAGTGCCCATCCATTAAATTAAATAAAATTAAACCTTATTTGATTTAACTATCTCTTTTAACAAATAACCAAAAACTTCATTTAATTAACTTTAACATATTCCTCTCTTATTTGATTTAACAACCTATTAAATTTGAGCCAGCTAGGTCACATCATCTAGTTTCTCCCAATAAATTAATTAACTTTGATTAATTTAACTTTATCATGTCCCATCCTGATTTGTTAATATGAAATAGATTAATTCATTTATTAACCCCATTTCCTCACGCGTCTTGAACACACTTCAAACTGAACTCAAGTCACAAGTGCATCCAAATAAGGAAATAACTCATCTTTGAGACAATCCTTTTCCTTGAGCCAAGTGGCATTTATTGCATTTTCCCTTCCCTCTTACATGTCACTTCAACAAATTTGAAATTCAAATTTATGCATTTATTGGCACAAACCCCAAATCTTGTACATCCATCATCCATTCATAGCTTGATAAGTGGCATCATATCATTTGATGAATGTTAGTCCCACATTGCTCAAATTTGGGCATTCATCCATCTTGAAATCCTATAAATAAAGATTTGGTATCCTCATTTCCATCATCCAAAATTATGCAAAGTTATTATGCTAAAATATTTAGCCATTTTCATCCATCACCATTGAGTTCTTAGCTAGGTTTTTGCAGATTTTTGGCTTGGAGCTCTCATCCTTTATCAACAAAGTGGATCAATCATCATCAACATATCAAGCTTGCATCTTAGGAATTGGGAAAGGGCCAATTTTCACATCAAATTGGCACCAATTCCCCCATGGGATCAAGAGTTTGCTTGCTTAATTAGGATTCAATCTTTATTTTGTTATTTCATTGTTTTTTCCTAATTTGAGTTTTGTTAAATGGATTTCATGGGGAATCCTTGTTCATGCTTGCAATGTCTAACTTAAGGTGTTTATTCTCTTTGTTTTGCAGGTATTAGGATTGGGGTTCGCACATTTGCCGCTAGAAGGAGGGCTAGATATCATTCTTTATCTCTTTTCTCACAAATTTTCGCATTTTTGTTCATACACAGAAAAATTCCAACGCTAAGAGCTCAGCGTCACTGTTTTGGCACCACTGACTCTTCAGCGTTGCTATATAGCACCGCTGGAAACTCAAAGTGCGACGTTGGACTCATCCCCGCCAAAAATTTGAATTATAAACTCACGCTTTGATCAAGGATCAGAGAACTTAAAATAACTAAACATGAAGTAAAACAGAGCCACCCTACACAGAGAGATTGATTAGTAGTGTGTTTGTGCAAAATTGCCAAGAAACAACCTGACACACACAAGGTGCTGGGAGTAAAAGTGGAAATAAATTTTAGTACTGCTCTTTTGATTTTAATGATCAATTTGTCTTTTGTTTTCTACTTTTTAATCTCTATATTTTCCAGAATCTGACTGATTTTCTCCCTTGTAGGTTGGAAATCGAAAACGAAGAAAGGAGAAGCATGAAGAGGATGTTTCATCAAATCAAAGTGTTTTTGAACACTTTAGTGTTTTCTTAACACTTTTTAAGAAATTGTTCACTTCTTCTTTAGGACACTAATTTCATTTGGGTTTAAAAAGAATCTTTCCATTTCTTGCAAAAGGATAAAATGAACATTAGGATCACAATATACTAGAGTTTATATTTTGATAAAAATTGAACAAAAAAATGCTCCATCATTTGTCTTTTGTGCTTAAAAGAACTTTGTACATTTTTCAGGATTAAAAGAACAAGGCACCTTTGTTTTCGTATTACTTTAAACTAATTCATATTGAAAATGATATGCTTCTCGCGCTTTATAGGATCTTGAGAAATCAAAGGCATTAAGCGATTTTAGGTTGAGATAAAGAATCACTCCACTCTTCCGAACATTTGGGCCTTGAAAAATGGCGAACAAAACCAGCAGTGTGAGTGGGGGGTATTGTTACGATATTCTCTTGGCCAACAAGGATTGATCGACATTTATTATTGTTCCCATTCGCTTTGTTTATCCTAGAGGGCCTGGTCTTGGGGAAAAAGTACTCACCCAAGGGAACGACTAACTGGTTGATAACACCTAGCCAAGAGTACCAAACCGGTAAAATGTGTATTGAGTAAATGTCAATATCACGCGTTGATCCGCAAGATGGATCCGGGGACTCTCAAGCAGGGTCAATTCCATGAACGAAGTCTCAATAAAACTGTGTGCGGTTCTCGGAAACTTTTAATCTATTTGCGGGCCAAACGCCCGCTCAAGCCACCCACACTTTTAATACGACCTTTTAGTGCAGGAAATGCAGGCTTATGGAGTTTCATGGTGGAGAGGTTTATCGGCAAGGGTGAGTGTCATGGAGGGACAACGTCGGCTACATCTAACCATTCACAAAGATGTTTAGCTGGACTTGTCCGTGGAATCCAACAAATATTATTCACATCCATAGGGATTAAAATTTAACGAAGGCAAATGCTATTTGTTCAAAACTTTAAAAAACTCTAACATCATCCAAACTTCAAACCCTTTTGGAGACAAATACAATTGACTTAATCCATATGTTATTGCTTGCCCTTGGGATTTACATCCTTAGAGGTTTCTAAACATTGGATTACATCTCAATTTGTATGCTTAAGTAAACAATAGGAAAACCCTTTCCTTAAGTTCATCGAATTTCCACATGACATCTTGTGGGGTTTGAAGAAATTAAGACATTGGACATCTTATTTTGAAAATTTAATCAATGAAAGTGTTTTTGGTAAAATAAAGCCATTAAGCAAAGCTAAGCAGAATGAACTTTCATGTGTGTTGAAGACTCACAATTCTCAAAAAGTCCAAATCCCAAAGCAAAAAATCATTGGTTCAAAATCCAAAAATGTATGTTCAAATGGAATCATTTATTGGTTACAAAGGTCTATAGAAGCATTGCATGCTCTTCAATACCTAGGTATAGGCAAACAAAGTGTCTTTTATAGGTTCATCTTAGGATCAAAGCAAATCAAAATCTTTTCATCCATCCTTCATACATCAAAACAAGAATCATCTCATCATCACCTTTTGGAAAATCTTGGAATCATCCTTAAATGCTAGGGTTTTTTGGAAAAATCAAAATCATAAAAAATATTTGAGACTAAATCCTTGAAAACATTATCAAAATCACCTTTGGCTAGGTATGTGTAGATGCATCCTTTTGCATATGCTTAGTCAAAGTTATCAAAATCATCTTGTTTAGCTTAGTATATGGAAGGAACTTTTCAGAAAAGTGGCAGAAACTATCATCTGAATAAGGCGGGGTAGATAATCCTTCCGCATATATTCAACATCCTCCGAAACAAATCTATCCCTTAGATCATCATCCAACATCTTAGGGTATTTTTGTTCAAAATCAAAAGCAATCAAAATCAAAATCAAGGACAAATCCCAAATCCAATTTCAAATCAAAATAAAAAATCTGAAACATATCCGAAAGTCCTAAAAGCCTAGTATCTCCTTCAAGATTTATCAAAAGCCAAAACATCTGCATCATCCATCCCTTGAATCATCATCATACCACCTTTTGATCCTCAAGATATCCTAAAATTTTCTACTTTGGGCATAAAGTAAAGATCAATCCTAAGAACCAAGAGATTCATCTCTCCTATTCTTGAAAATTGATCCTTGTTTTATGGTTCAAACTAGATCTCAATACAAGAAGAGCATGGAAGCCAACAAAGAAACACCTGCTTCAAGTGATCTTAGCCAAAAAAATGTTGAAATGAATCCCGCCGAATCAAGCAATCCTTTGACCATCTCATCATCATAAAATCCGCAAGACGAAAACCAAGGAGAGGATCTTACATTTGGAATGTCTCACGAAGAAATAACTGAAATGCTCCAAAATCTGGAGAACCATAAAATCATCAACATCATGATGAGGCTTAACCCTTTGTTATACATGCTTGAGCTAGCAAAACGAGGGGCCAAGTTACCTTCGGATTTCGATGTGAGTACCATAGTGGAGACATCATTTCCTCCAATCTCATCCACCATTCCCATCTCATCTACACCCCCATCCCAAAGCATCACACAAAACATTCCATAGATCACGACATCATTTTCTCCAACCCAACCCAATATTAATAAGGGAAATGCATTTCTCAATGCTATTCAAGCACACCCCCTTGTTAATAATCAAAACTTGGATTTAAGTACCACATTGGAACAAAACATATTCAAAAACCCATTACATAAGAATGTACCTCATACTTTTCATCATGATCCATCATCATCATTTTTTCACGCAACACCTCAAAATCCTCTCCTCACAAATTCGCAAGAAGAGGGAGATATGTTCGGACCAGGGGGAATATTCGACACCACAACATTCTCACAAGAGCTTGCACCCCTCACATTTCCACCTCTTCCACCATTGCCATTATCATCCACACCACTCCTTGGATTAGGGCTTCCCCCTCTACCAAATATCAATCAAACCAACATCCCAAATATAAATCAAAGCATTACACCAAATGCTCAAAATTTGTCATCGATATCGCAACAATAGACAAAAAATGCACAAGCAATTGCAACATCATCAAAAACCCTCCTAACATCACAAAGAATGGTCTCCCAAGGACCAACCACCACATCAACACCACCATCCATCACTCAAAACACTAATACGACATCATCGCTTGCCACAAACGCTATTCCAAATCCACCACCCCCATCACCACCAAATTCCTCCACATCAAGCCAATACAACACAACATTGCAAGCTGTCTTCTAAAGGGGATTCCAACAAGTGCAAAAACAAAAACCCGCACAACTAGCCACTCAACAAGTTGCTCAAGCTACCCAAGCAACACAAGCCGCATTACAAGTGCAACAAGCCCAAGCGTTATTGCAACAACAACAACAACAACAACAATAACAAGCCGCTCAAGCTACCCAAGCAACCCAAGCCGCATTGCAAGCACAAAAGGTTGCTCAAGCAAAAACTCTATTACAACAACAAGCGGCACAAGCACAAGCCCAAGCACAAGAAACACAAGCACAAGCTCAAGCTCAGGAAAATGCTTAATATCAAGCACAACAGGCACAAGCACAAGCACAAATTCTTGCACAAAGACAAGCAGTTCAATTGCAAGCATATCAACAAGCAATAAAGCAGTATCAAGAGCAGCAAGAAGCAATTGAATTGGCAGCCCAACAACAAGCGTTGTTGGAACAACAACAAGCACAACAACAAGAGCTGTTGGAACAACAGCAAGCACACATCTTAGCGCAACAACAAGAAGATCAACAACAAGCGTTGTTCATACAACAGAAGGTAGAAGCCTACCTAGCTCAGCAGAACATACAGATACCATCGAATAACACATCAAACAACCCACCCATCCAACCCATGATTGAAACACCACAAAACACTTTCATCCCACCCGTTGATCCACAAAATTATGTGACGTCACAAATCAAGTTGCTCTCGTAACAAGTGCTCGATCTTCAATCAGGGCAAAAAACGAAGACACCAAGAAACTTGTGTCCATATCCATTTGATAGGAGCCTATTAATGAAACCATTCCCAAAGGGATTTGAGATCCCCAAATTTGACAAATATTGAGGGACGAGAAACCCTGAAGATCACATCAGGGAATTCCAGGTACATTGCATGGAAGTCACATGATGACACTTTATCCTGGCGGACTATTTCCAGAGCCATAGACACGCCATGGAATGGTTCTTCACTTACCTTCAAAATTAGAACATTCACCTAAGAAATTATGAACGACTATTAAAAAATTGCGGCGTAAACATTACAATGGATGTTAGTCTAGAACTCTTGGCTTTGGAACAAGGAAAGGGTGAACGACCATTCCACAACGGCGTGGCGCATCCAAGGCCAATCAAAGCAAGTGGACCATGTTAGAAAGAACAACAAATTGTACCATCATAGCCAACTCGAAAGGTCATCAGCTCTCACCTGGGTGTTCAAAAAGTATCACTACATATATGATCGCTGATCTCCAAGGCGCCAAGACGAAAGAGCCCTTATGACTCAACCCGTAGAATCAACATCATACCCTAAACAACAAAACAACCGCCCACCATCCAATTACAACGATAAACCTCAAACGTGGGAAAGGAACAAAAACATTATTAATGATGGTGTCGTCGATGCCAATGTAGTCATTAGTGCTCCTCACCAAAACACACCTACACCACAAATTCAAATCCAACACCAAAACAATCATCATAATAACACACCAAACCCAAACAACAATCCAACAATCAATAATCTTAATGAGCAAAGAGGACCACCCCAATGCAAGAGTTATCCCAAGAAAAAATACACCACTTTGGGGGAACCACTTAAGGACATAATGAACAAGTTGATAGACGAGAAACTCATCAAAGCTCCTACATTTGAGAATTACCAAGAACTGGATGTGAAACCTCCTTGGTATAATGAGAATCAACTCTATGAGTTCCATAAAATAAAAGGCCATACCATGAATAGTTGCATGAGATTAAAGAACATAATTCAAGATCTCATCGATAAAAGAATCATAAACGTGGAACAAGCTACAGGAAATTAGGATCTTAAGATATACACGAATCTGATGCCTAATCATGGTAACAAAGGAAATAACAATAACAAAGATAAAGGGAAAGGCACCCACTCAAACGTAAATCATGTGTATGAAACAGTCATCGCCTCCCTAGATGAAAACTACATGGTCATTACTATCAAGGGCGCCTATGCCAAAGATTGTGGAGTCACCACAAGAGGTGACAAAGTAACCATCACAAGATCATCCTAGCCAAACAAAGTCCCTACATCTAGATCTGTTCCTAATGGCTACAATGTCCTAGATCAACTCAAGAGAATGCCAATGCAAATCTCCATCATGGAGTTGCTAAAAATATCATCTGCCCATAGGAAAATCCTTGAAGAAGCATTGGCCTCATCCATTGTCCTCGCAGATCTTGATGCGGAGAAATTCCAAGCTATGGTCAGAAATATCATTACGCCTAATCTTCTTACATTCTCTGACCAGGATTTCCCATCTCAACCGTCTCACAACTGTGCACTTCACTTGGAAGCCATAGTACATAAGAGAAAAATCAAAAGGGTCTTGGTGGATGGAGGTGCGGGTTTGAATATCTGTTCTCTTAGCCTCATCAAGCAATTGAAAATATTAGAAGATTCCATCGACAAAGGAAAGGGTATCATGATAAGAGCATATGAGGACCAAGAAAGAGTGTCTCAGGGCACAATCAAACTCCCTATTCAAGTAGGGCTTGCCATCATGGAAACCACTTGTCAGGTCTTGGACCTTGACTTGCCATATAATATCCTCCTAGGACGTCCATGGATCCATGCGATGAAAGAAGTAGCACCAAATTTCCACCAATGTGTGAAATTTACACATAATGAACAAGAAGTTACCATCCATGGAGATCCTGAACCCTTCTCCTATTGCAAAAATCTTGAAGCAAAGTATTACAAAATCCCCCAAGTACCAAAAAATGATGAGGGCCCATCCACACCATACATCGACCCTGCCACTCTCACATCCACTTCTGCGACAGAGACACCCACCACTCCCGCCATTCCCACCATCTCTGACATCAAGGTCATCATCCAAGATAATGGCTGTGGCAACTACAAGCTCCCTAATAATGCTTTTGTGGTAGGAGAATTACCACAATCTCCTAGATCACGGGGACGCCCACAAATAAATGAGGCTTCCACATCCCAAACGTCTCCTGAAAACTATCCCGAATTCACAAGTTGGGGAGATCTTGGACGAGAAGTTATTGAGGCAGATCCATCTCATATGCTATATCAAGATGAAAGACCAATGGATGATTTACCAATGGATGATAGAAGCAAGGGCCTACAAATGATGCTCGCAATGGGCTACGAAAGAAATCAAAGACTTGGACAAAATGACAATGGGCTCATAATACCTATCATGCCAGAGACACAACCAATAACAAATATTGGCCTTGGATGTACCCCTTTGACTATAACCATATGAGGCCGAAGTCCTCTAGTTAGAACGGTTAACAATCCTCCTTAGCCAACCCCAATAGAACTATGCTTACCAATGTCTACAGGTAGAGTCATAGATAACTTTACATTTGATATAACTGACGTCTGTAGTAGTAGTGATGACGAGGATCACTTGATTAACTTACCTAGGCTATTTGAGGATACCACTCTTTGCATGATTAGCACCCTCTCTTTTGAAACATACCATCAAAATCATGAGATCCGCTTAGTATATCCCCAACTCATCGACTATGACCAACAAGGACCACTAGTTCTTGATTCATTCAAAAATGATGAGGCACTCTTGGAATCTATGTGGATTATGGACAACATTATAGAGGGGACCATAAAGCGTGACCAGCAAATGCAGCTGACATACATGCCTATTATGGGAAACGACTGAATCCTTCAAATGCATGAGGAAATTCAGATTAATATCCAACTCCTTGAGTGAAAATGACACTGTGGCACTCTCTGACCAGAAAAAAGTAAAAAGAAAGGACACATCCAATGGTGAAAACCTCTCCGAGGCACCTGAGGATGGGGGATTCAATCTTCCTTTAAGAGCTATTCATCAAGAAAAGTCAACAGTATTGGCAGAAAAATGCAATCTGGTCAACCTAGGAACAGAGGAGACCCCACATATCACATTCTACACAGAATCACTACTATTAGAAGAGCAAGAGCTCCTAGCGGAATTCCTAAGAGAAAGACAAATAAACTTCGCATGAAGTTATGCTGACATGCTAGGACTTGATCTAGAGACCGTGGTTCACCACTTATCAGTGTACCCAGAAGCAAAGCCTGTCAAACAAAAGCTTCAAAAAATGCATCCTCAGATCACCCTATTAGTCAAAATGGAGCTAGAAAAGCTATTAGATGCAGGATTCATCTGACCAATAGATTATCCAGAATGGGTGTCAAATTTGGTACCTATTTCAAAACCTGATCGAAACATCAGAATCTACACAGACTTCAGGGACTTGAATAAGGCATGTCCAAAAGATGACTTCCCGCTTCCCAACAGTGATATGATAGTAGACATGACAGCGGGACATGAAATGTTGTCACTAATGGATGGATTCTCAGGGTACAATCAGATCATGATAGCTAAAGAGGACCAACATAAAACAACTTTCACTTGTCCATGGGGGACCTACTGCTAGAACATGATGCCATTTAGCTTAAAGAACGCAGGGGCAACATATCAAAGGGCCATGACATTGATATTTTATGACATGATCCATAAGATGGTTGAAGACTATGTTGACGACATTCTAGCCAAGTCCAGAAAGAGAAAAGATCACATAGCAACCCTTAGTGCCATCTTTGATAGGCTGGAGGAGTACAAAGTTAGACTAAACCCAAAGAAGTGCGTCTTTGGCATACAATCGGGAAAATTGCTAGGATATATAGTGTCAATGAGAGGCATCGAGGTGGATCTAGCAAAAGTAAAAGCAATCCTCGAGATGGAGGCACCGAAAACATTAAAACAATTGAGAGGTCTCTAAGGCAGACTCCAATCCATCCGACGATTCATAGCACAATTGGTGGACAAAAAGAACCCATACTCTCACCTACTCCACAAGGGAGTAGCGTACAAATGGGATACCAAGTGTGAAGAGGAATTCAACAAAATCAAGGAATACCTACTGACACCACCAATCTTAATGTCACCAATCCCAAGAAAACCATTGATCTTATACGTGTCAGCAACAACAACAACCCTTAGAGCTCTTCTAGCTTAGCATGATGAAAATGGAACGGAAAGGGCTATATATTACATCAGCAAGACAATGGTTGGTCATGAGCTAAACTATTCATTCATCGAGAAAGCATGCCTCACAGTAGTGTTTGCATCACAAAAATTCAGACATTACATATTGGCACATAAAATAAAACTCATTGCCAAAATTGACCCTCTCAAATACTTACTATCAAAGGAAATGCTCATAGGAAGAATGGAAAAATGGGTAATGATACTGTCAGAATACGACATTGAATATGTGGAGAGGAAAGCAATCAAGGGCCAAGTCATCACAAATCAATTATCAGAAGCACCAATCTATTCAGAGAACCCTCTCATCTCAGAGTTTCCAGATGAATCCATTTTTAAACTCAACATAGCTAACCACTAGAAATTGTACTTTGATGGCTTATACACACAGCATGGATCAGGAGTTGGTGTCTTCTTCATCACCCCACAAGGGGATTGCATACCAAGGTCATGCAAACTAGCATTTCCTTGCACCAATAACATTGCAGAATATGAGGCTTTGACCATAGGTCTCAGAATAATAGTGCAGTGGAACATCATGGCTCTCAAAGTGTACATAGACTCCCAATTGATCATAAATCAAGTGAACGATGAATACCAGACCAAGGACGACAAGCTCACTCCATATGAGAAATTGGTGGAGACTCTCAAAGAATCCTTCATCGAAATAACATTTGAAAAAATTCCTAGAACCAACAACAGAGCAGCAGACGCCATGTAAACAATTGGTTCCTTGCTCGATATCCCACACAATGTTCCAAAATATGAATTCCTGATTGAGCAGCTTCTCGTGCCTGCATTCAAGGTACCAAAATCAGAATATGTGTGCAAAATCGTTGGTCTCGGTGATCCTTGGTATCATGACATTTACACATACCTTCGTATAGGAGTCATACCCGCCAACCTACCCTCAAACCTAAAATGAACCTTTGTTAAAAAGGCATCCAAATTTGTCATCCTAGGTGATACCCTATATCGTAGAAGCATAGAAGGAACCCTATTGCGTTGCCTAAACACTGAGGAGGCATTAACCACTCTAATTGAAGTACATAACGATATCTGTGGTTCACACTTGAGTGGAATGACCATAGCCAAGAAACTGTTGAGGATGGGGTATTAATGGCCCACAATAGAAAGAGAAGCACATGATCATGCCAGAAAGTGTCTACAATGTCAGTAGCATGGGGACCTCATCCATGCTCCAACTCAAGAGCTTCATCCTATCATCACACCATGGCCCTTTTCGCAGTGGGGACTTGATCTCATTGGGAAAATCACACCCACCTCATCTAACGGCCACAAATTCATCATAACCACAACAAAGTACTTTACTAAGTGGGTGGAAGCCATACCCATGATGTATATAACTGGGAAGCAGATTTCTAAGTTCATCCTAAACTATCTCATTTTCCGTTACGGTGTCCCACAAGCCATTATCTTAGATAATGGGACATCATTTAAGAATCAGGAGGTCCATGACTTATGCGAAAAATTCAAAATCTAGCATCGCTTCTCCACCCTATATTATCCCCAAGGCAATGGCCAAGCAGAAGCTACAAACAAAACCATTTTGAAAATCCTCAAGAAAACAGTCAATGACGCAGGTCATGACTGGAATTTGCACCTTAATCCCACCCTCTGGGCCTATCGAACCAATATCTACACACCCACCAGTGCCCACCCCTTCTCCCTGGTCTACGGATCAGAAGCAGTACTCCCCATTGAGATCGAGATCCCATCACTCAGGATATCACTACAGAACCTCATCAAAGATGAAGAGTATCGAGTGTCAAGATTAAATGAGCTGGAGCTATTGGATGAGCGACAGATAGATGATTTGAATCATTTGTAATTCTATCAGAATAGACTCAAAAGGAGCTACAATAAGAAAATCAGAAGCAGGACTTTCCAAGTAGGAGAACTGGTATTAAAAGAGAATCAAAAGAATGTCCCAAACCCAAGCAACAAAGGCAAGTTTGAACCTAATTAGTTGGGACCTTTTGTCATCACAAGTTACAAGTCAGGGGCATATCAACTATCAACACCCAAAGGGGAACCTCTGCAAGAGCCCATGAATAGCTCTCATCTCAAAAAGTTTTATGTCTAAGTCTTTCAAGGTATAGAACCAAAAATTAAAAAAATCAAAAAATGTCCTAAAAAATGGTTACTTCGGTGAAAACTTGGCAAACAGGCGTCTTGGTAACAACAAAAAAATAAAAAAAATAAAAAAAGGATTGAAAAATAGTAAAGAAAAAAAAATCGGCCCTCTAGTGAAAACCACTACGATGGCGCTTTGGAAAAGTACCTTAGTGAAAACCTGGCAAACAGGCGCCTCGTGTAAATAAGCACTTTCCATCCACTGGGATCTTTATGACTTGTTCTGCATCATCCATCCATCATCCATCACATCTAGATCTCAATCCATCACTCATCCACTGCAGTGATCCGCACTACATAGCTTGGTCCTGTTTATCATGAGATCCCTTTCCAGTACTACTTCGAACATCCTCAAGGTCAGTTTGTCCTCATTTACGTGAGTAGTTCATTGTATCATGTTAGTATTGTTCTATCGATCGGGATTGCATGATCTAAAATCCTCAAAATCAGAAAATCCAAAACATCAGAAACATTAGAAACAAAAAACATCAAAAGATTTAAAATCCTAAAAACATGTCAAAAATCATCAAAAATAAAACAGTGGTCGCCTTTGTTGAATACGCTATCTCCTCGAATTAACGTAGGCAAGGTTGATCTTTAATCATCCCCCGAGACATTTAGGTTAGTCCTATAGGAGTCTGTCATAATAAACTGATATCTCATCATGTATACCATCATTTTTAAATCGGTCAACTTGTCAGTCAAACTACGTCGTCTTTGAGCTTGAATGTAGGCAAGGTTGATCTTTGATCATCCCCCAAGACATTTAGGTAAGTCCTTTAGGAGTCTATCATAATAAACTAACATCTCATCATGTATATCTTTATCTGAAAATCGGTCAGCTCGTTAGTCGAACTATGTGGTCTCTGTGTGTATAACGTAGGCAAGGCTCATTTGTTGATTAGCCCCCGAGGCCCCTAGGATAGGTCTTTAGGTTAGTCTCTTGGTAAAAATCTCAGAAAATCCCAAAACATTTGGAAAATCAAAAAATCAAAACATTTGAAAATCTTGAAAAATACCAAAACAACCTCAAAACATTTTAAAACATCAAAAACATCCAAATATTGGAAAAAATCCATCTGTCTCATCTTGCTTGAACTCGCAATAAATGCCACTCATAATAAACTAATCGTCATCCTCAACCTTTGGTGAAACAGTTAGAAGCAAGTCTAGCAGGTTAAAAGTAAAAAACTCCAAACGTCAAGTCTTAGGTCTAAGTCAGTGCATAAGCAAGTTGGTCATCTCTTTGTATCGATAACCTATCATCCAAATTGGTCCCATATCAATCATCATTTAAAACACTTTGGATAAATGAAATGACGTGCCGCCATCCACTAACATGTCCTAGGATGAATCCTTCCTATAATGGGAATTATCTTTTGGCAATAGTTTTGGTTCTTATCCTTAAAAACATATCCTCTTTCCGTTAGCGGTATTGAAGAGCATCAACTTGTTTGTTTACTTGGTCTTTATCTTTTGACTTATCTTATTTGCACTCATTCCAAGGACCTCTTGATGATATTTGAATGAAGGATTTAGAGAAATAGGAATGGGGAAACAATCATTATCTTTTGTCTGCTATGCTTTTTGGAGGTTCTTGTAATATAACCTTGGTGAATACTTTCTTTATTAGGTATATATGGAGGAGGTTTTGCACAACTTGTTGACTATTGCATGGATAGGTTTACCTTTCCATGTTTTGGTCCGAGGTGTTTTGAACTTCTAAAGTGAATCCTAGCAAGGTTTCCATATGTCAGGTGTGAACAAGGACACTCCTATTTGATTTTCAAGTCAAATTCCATCACACTAGGTACAACGCCATCCTGGTTTTATATACCTTGATGCATTGTACCACGTGCGTTATCAAAAATAAGAAAATTTGGCCCTTTAAAAATCCCAATTCCTCGGAAAGTAATCATTATCATCATCATTTGTATTTGCATCATCTTGTTTCTTCTTAAAATGACTTCTTCTTTTCTAGCTAATCGCACTAACAAGGTACTATGACAGTTGATCATCATCACCATCATTCTCATCGATCCTGCATCCACAAACCATTACCATATTGCATAAACATATCATATAGGAAACACATGCATTCCATTTCAATCATCATATAAACAGGTTATCATAGGCATTCTTCATAGATAGGTGCATCCATTTCATCGCATTTCATCCATTACATTGTATTGCAGTGCATTATATGAACCACTGCATAAACATTCATTTGCATTTCATAACCATTTCACATTATCACATACTGCATAATCATAAACAATAGGTACATAGGCATTATAAGATAATCCATCACATACATACTAGCATAACATCATAGTCATCTCATGCATTAAGTCCATTTTTGCATAAAACATTATCATATCATTGCATATAGTACACATACATTACATCATCATTTAATAAGTTTAGGATAATAACATTTGTTATTCTAAGCATCTTAAAAAAACCATTTGATTTGCATTACATAAAACCATCTCATTGGCATCATATCACGACCATTGTATTACATCATCCATGTCATCTCATAAATAGCATCATAAATCATTCATTTCATCACATACAAAACGTACATCTATCCATAATCCATTCATATATAAGCATGATTCACATAACATTTCACGTATATACCATATCACTTTGGATATTATATTCCACATCACATATCACATCACCATTTGCATCAAATAGATCATCATATAGACAACATCATTGCACATCACATTTGCATATCATAGGTTAAACATAATATAGATCTGTTAGTCATAATCGTAATGCATACATCATCAGAAATAAATGTATCCATAAAAGCATCATTGCACAACATATAGAAGTAAAATCATCCATGCATAAATAAAGAGTACACATCACATCACATCAAAATCATCATCGACTCATATATATATATAATCAATAACGCAACTATCATAGTACAATAATAAATCAGATCACTATACATATATGTCAATTAGTACAAAAGGCCCATCGGGCTATCAAAAATGAGCCCGTAAGGCACAAAAAGTATCGTATCATCCCGATCAAGCTCTGTCCCTGTGGATGTTACCCTTGCCTCTGTTACCATGACCCTCTGCTGGTTTGTGGCTGGCCCGCTCTGAGTACTCTGGGACCCAATCTACTCTGGGTACGACCTCATGATAGTACCTCCGATAGTACTCGGCCTCTCGGATGACATCCTTGTAAGATCAAACTGACACTGTACCCTGGGAGGGGGGGACGTCATGCTCTCTAGCTGATGTCTCCTTCCTAGCTCAGTGGCTGCCTGTAGCTCTGCAGCTTGTCTCTATTGTACGACTTGATCCCTCTCGACCCTGAGCTGCTCTCTCTCATCCCTCGCCTGATCTCTCTCGGCTGTCACGACCTAGACCTGGGCCTATAGCTGCGCAATCAAAGTATCCCATGCATCCGCCTGTCTTGTTGGTTGTACCTATGGTTGCACCTGAGGAGGATCCTTGCCTCGTGGTGGTGGAACTGGTGGCACTTGCTATTGGTCCTGCATGTTCACATCTCCCTGATCTGGCTGGACTAGAGGCACAAATGGCGGGTCCTATCAAATGTTAGCTCTCCGTCCTCATCCTACCCCTCTGCCTCTAACTCTCTGCAGATCTGGAACTGCACCTGGAATCGTCAACCGAAGCAGAGGCCGAAATCAATCCCTGTAGGCCTGAGTCGTGCCTGGATCTTCAAGTCCCTGATTGTAGGCCCACAGTCGAGCCACCAACTTTCTGAAGCTATCCACCACCTTCAAAGCATGAATATACCTCCCCCATGACACCTGTGTCATGGAGCGGGTGAAGACGGCTACATAATCATCATCTGTGCGATCCTGAGGCTCCCCGAACTGACGTTGCACGTGCCTGGGCAGGTACCTCTCAATCATAGTGTGCTCCTACCCCTGCATAAAACTGTCCTGGCGGCAGTAGAACATCTGATCAGCATCATTGGCCCATCCAAGCCGACCAGGGTACGGCCGCTAGGTGAAAACCTGCATCTCGTTGAAGACCCTCCTCCAATAGGAGATCTCGTGCTCACCAGTGTGTGTGAAGGACACATCGCCTATGTATCACCACACGAGGGGATCGTCTGGTACCATCGGAACTGAAACAACACGTGGACACAGTACAACAATATGCTCCCATGCCCAGATGTGAAGAAGAGTCACCCCTGCTCTGAGTGCTCTGCCATCCATATAGACGTACTCATGGAGGTCTCTGTATAATGAAGCTAGAAGAACAGGTCCCCAAGAAAAATGAACCGGCCTGTCTCGAACCATCTGCTCCCAGCAGTATCCCCAGCTAGGACTGAAATATCACCCTCGTATGTCAGGGGCAACAAGACTTGAAATGATGGTTGCAATCACCCAGCGGTAGGGAGGTGCCAGGATCCCATGCCGCTCGAGCTCTATCTGCCCCTCGCAAAAGACAATATCATCTATGACGAGGACTCTAAAGCAGGCCTCGCGCCCCTCATCCATATCAAAAATTGCCCGGCAACTATGAATCGGAAATCACAAAATGCGCCAAATGTCCTCTAAGGTGACGGTGGCCTCGCCAGTGGGAAGATGGAACGAAGAAGTCTCGCTGTGCCATCTCTTGGCCAGTGCTGACAACATCCCTAAGTGAGTGCGCACGGGTACTGCGTAAGCAATGTACCATAACCTTGTAATTCGGAGTCGATCCTGGTCCCTATTGCTCAGGTCTCGCAAGAAGCTAGAAAAATGCCTAAATAACAATAAAAAATCAACCTTAACTATTAAGTTCTTAGATGCTAAAACAATGTGTACCTTGCTAAAAAAAAGTGTTTCATGGTCACTAAGGAGTCATTCACCCAGTGGCGAATGGATCCCTGCTAGGGTTCTAGAAAAGTGATTTCCAGGTTCTATTCTTCAATGTCTACAGTCCCAGTTCATAGATGATTAGCTCCCGAAAGTCGAAAATAAATTCTATAGCTTCGTTTTTGTGATCTTGCACTAAAGATGACAACTTTTACAACTTTTCAACTTTGACAACTTTTGAAAACTTTTAATCTCAACTTGATCTTCAACCTAAAACCTACAATCACACATCAAAGAGGAGAAAAAATGTTGTGTTATGGAATAGGGGTTTGCCTTGGTCAAACCCCATTTAGGTAATTAAACCTTATGATGAAACAATGAAACATGAAATATGAAACAATGATACCTTGGATGAAGTCTTGGAATGTAAATCAACAATCTAGCATGAAGTGGCTATGAAGAATGTAGATATTGATCTTGAATTGGATGTAAAACAATTCTTGTAAATGGATCTTCAATGCTACATCAACATGATAGCTCAACATGCATGATGCCCTAAATATTTGAAATGATGATATAACCTTTTATTTTTGCAATAAACTCTAATAATCTTCCCTTGAATTCCTTATTGAATGCTCTAAATGCTCTTGTGAATGTACTCTTGATTTCTTATGAAGATCTAGGATTTCTTAGATGAAACTATGTAAATTAACCTTATATTTATACTTATCTTAAGATTTAATCCTGAAATTCAAATAACACAAGTTGACATCAGATAAAGGATTTAATAACTAAAATCTTTCCACAAACAAGTTCAAAAATGGGTGTCCTTACTTCAGGAGGACCCATTTTCCATAGTTCAAATGGGTCCTAACATAGTCAACTAGGACACATTCCAGGGAGGTAAAATAATATGCAAAAAGGGGATCCTAGGACCTAGGAAGGACCCATTCACCAGGTGGTGAATGGGTCCCAAGTCACTAGCCTAGGACTCAAACCTTGCCAAATTAAATGTTGTGAAACATTATTAATGAGTGTCACGATATATCCTCCAGAAAATGTAATTAATAAGGCTTGGATTTCAATTTAAGGGGCCAATTAAGCTCTAATTAATCTCAGTTAATTAGTAAATCCCTAGATTAATGTGAAAGTGTAAGAAAACATTTTAAACTTCCCTAAATAAGGCACAATTAAGTCCATTTTATCATTAATTATTCATTCCCAAACTAAGTGTGAATAAGGGTTACTTTTTTCGACACTACAGTTAGGAGAAACTTTATCTAACAAATCATAACCTAGTCCTAGTTTCTTCTTGCTCTTTTCCATGACGAGGGGTTCTCTCATACCTTATTCATTCAAACCAATACCACCTTTTCCTCTAAATCCCATACCTTTTGCTAACTGATAACCTTTGTTATTTGGATCAATAGGGATGGGAGGTAGCTCTTTATCTTGCTCTTGTCCCTCTTTGTATAACCATGTAGAAAGGTCTTCTTCAAAGATAACCTCATCTTTCATGTCTCCCCATTTAGACATACTATAGGTTTAATTTCAATAGTTACAGGTTGATATTTCTTGATTTCTTTTGGTTTTCCAAATTTCTTAGTCAAGGAGGAAGTTTCCCAAAGCAAAAGGATTGATTGAAGTGGTAATATCTACATCCTTTGTTAAGTACTTGGATCTTGAGGTCAGTTTGAGGGGGGTTGGATGATGAGGATTTATTTGAGGATGATGAGGGATGGGAAGATGATATGAGGGATGATGGGTCAATATATGGATATGAGTGGAAAGATATATCATTACTAGGAATTTGAAAAGTTTTCTTGTATTTCTCTTCTAGATTTTTACAGTAACGAAAGGGTTTAGGATCCCCATATGTGGTAAATTCCTTATCATTGTAGGGAAATTTTAGGCATTGATGGTATGCAAAAGGAACCACTTGCATTTCATGGATATAAGGGCATCCAAAGAGAAGGTTGTAGGATAGTTCAAGATCTAGTACTTGACAAGTTGTTTTAGCTATGGCTGATCCCACCTGAACATAAAGTCTAATGGTGCCTTCTGAGTTTCTTTTGTTATCATTATAGGATCTTATAGTGATACTTTTTTGTTTTTCAATGATATCATCAGAATACCCAAGCTATTTTACCAATTTTAAGGTACAAATATTTAAGCTTGCACCACCATCTATCATAAATCTTTGATTTTATGCTTATGAATACAAACTCCAAGGTATAAAGCTTGGTTATGGAATGAATATGCTGGAAGGTCTCTTTCAGAAAAGACAAGGTGGTGGGTAGATGCAATGCACCCAACCATGGATTGAAATTTCTCATTATCTATATCATTAAGTACGAAGGATTCAAGGAGAGATTTTTCCAAAATTTCTTTGTGTGTGGGAGATATATTAAGGAGCTCAAGGATAGAAATTTGGGCTAGAGTTTTCTTTAGTTGATCAACAAGGTTGTAATCATTTGAAGGCTTGGTATATGATCTAGTCTAAGGTGGGGCTCCTTGGATGGTAATATTTCCTCTTCGTGTAGTAATGTTACACTCAAGTTTCTTACCAACTATTGTCACCACATAGATATGGTTATTGGATTCATGTATGTTTCCCACTACGTTGTAATAGATATAGGTTGCTTATTTGTAATCCTATCCTTTTCCTTTGTCATTTACCTTAGTATGATCGAGGATTGGATCCTTATAAATACCCATTCCATCATTTCCAAAGGTTCTAGGACATTGATCGATTTCAACCTCTCCTTTTTCAATTAAGTCTTTCATAAGATTCTTTAGTTTCATGCAATTGTTAGTCTTGTGACCCTTTATTTAGTGAAATTCACATTGATCATTCTCATTGTACCATGGAGGTTTGAATTGTGGCTCTTCATAGTTCTTTTGGTCAGGAAGCTTGATGAGATTTGATTGAATTAATTTTCATATAACCACCTCAAGAGGTTCTCCCAATGGAGTGTACTTTCATCTCGTTTGATTGTTTTGTCTTGGAGGTCCTCTTTGAGGGTTTTTAGTTTGATTTATTTGTTGATTTTTTTTTGGGATAGTTCATTTGATTGATCTGGACATAGATTTGAGGATTATTAGGAGGTGGTTGTATGTTTTGAAAAAAATTAGCATCAACCACTCCATCATTGGTGACATTTTTATTCTTCACCCATATGCGAGGTTTATCATTTGAACTAGATGCTTGATCTTTATTATTGTATAGATTGATGGCACCTCTTGTAATGAGAGATATTTCAATGGTTAAACCATTTTCAATGATTCCCTCAAAGGTATTAGGGAATATCATCATTAATTAAAAGCTTATGTCAGTTTGAAGAGTTGAGATAAATATTTCAACAATTTGTTTCTTAGGAATGGGAAACTTGCACTTACTTGCTTTATGTCTCCATCATTGTAAGAAAGAAGAAAATGAATCACCTTGGTTTTGTTTTATCTTATAAAATTTGAAAACCGTGATGTCTTGTTCGATGTTATATGAGAAATTATTGATGATTTTATTAGATAACTCATCAATAGTTTTAATTCCAAGTGGTAGGTTAGAGAACCATTCTATAGCTACACCTCCAAGATTCCTTGGGAAAAGTCTCATTAGGTAAGAGTCATTGTTAGTCACATCCATGCGAGCTATGGAAAATTTTCACACATGTTCAATTGGGTCCCCTCTTCCTTTGTACTTGTCAAATTTTGGGATTTCAAAGTTTTTCAGAAAGTGGATCATCGATATGCTGCAATCAAATGGATAGGGACATATGACTTGTAATGCATAGCTCTTCTTGGGATTCCCAAGTTGTATGCCCGATATATTTCAAGTAAGGTTTTGAATTTGCAATGCTAAGTCATCACTTGGAGTGTCTTCTTGAGGATTAGGCATGTTACAGCTCTATTTTCCTACAATGAATGTTGAGTCATATGATGGTTTTTGTGTGTGTGTGGGACCTTGAGGAGTGTTGTGTATGTGTAAAGTAGGGTCGGGTCCTTGTGGAATTTATGTGTATTATGGATTAATGGTTTGGTATTATGGATAGGGGTTTTGATATTGTGTATTGATATTTTAATGTTGTTGTGGAGTAAAGGTTTGATGTTGTGGTGTGAAGGTTTGATGTTGAGGGATGGTGTGTTGTTGTTAAGGAATGGTATGTTGTTGTTGAGGGATGGTATGTTGTTGTTGAGGGATGGTATGGATTTTGGAATTGTAACCCTTGTTGGTATTGTGCATTGTATGAAGGGTTATAATATGGAGGTTGTTATTGCATGTGTTGTGTTCATATTTGACCTTGAGTGTTTGTTTGATACATGCCTTGGTCTTGAGGAATGTTGGTTTGTGTATTTTGTTGATATATGGGAGGTTGTTTGGTTGTGTGGGTAGAATATTTTGTTGCATGGGTGGATTGTTTTGTTTTATGGATGGGTTGTTTTAATCATAAATGGTATAGATGGGTGATGCCATATGTTTTTGTGGAGGGATAGTGGCATGTAATTATGTTTGAATGTTGGGTTGTTGGTTTGGTGTGTATTATGTAGGTCTAGGTGGAAGGTTACCCATGTTTTGCACATTAACAATTGGTCCTTGTTGTGGTACATTTTATGACAAGGATGTTTCATGTAGGTTTCTTGCTACACTTGGTCTCCATGTATTTTTTTACACATTATGAGTGACAAGTGGCATGGGAAATGGATTCATTGCTTGTTGAGTGATGTTTTGAGATGCCCTGATGTTGGGATCTACTTGAATATGTTGGGAAATGTATGCTTGTTCCAATTGAGAGGGTTGTCTATATAGAGGATTGTAAACATATTTTGTGTGAGAGGAATCATTGATTGGTGCTTTTGATCTTGAAAAGAGTGGAGGTATCTTGGGATCTATAGTTGGTTTAGGGATTCATCTAACCACAATGTCTTCATCCATGTGAATGAGAGTTGGGTCTTTGATAGATTTGACATTAAAGTACACAGGTAGTTTGGCACCATGTTGTGCAAGTCTAAGGAAATATGTGTTAGGATCCGAGCTAATCATTTATTTCATTACATTTTTTAGCTTAGGATCTTGGGTGTATTCTAATAGGTCTTCATTGGTAATCTCCTCATCACTATCATCTTCTACATACCCATCTTGTGATTGAGGGGGTTAGTTTTGTTGTTGAGAGAATATTTGTTGGTGTTGAATATGAACATTACTTGAAGGAGGATTAACATTATGTTGTGATGGAGTAACACCATGTTATTAGCATATTATTGTCATTGATGTCAGAAGGGGATCAGGTGTTAGATGAAATTGATCCTGCAAAATGTTGTCATTGATGTTTGAGGAAGATGGTGTATTGTGGATCTGGAAGGCAGAGTGAATACTACAAATGTTATCTAAGTATTCCATTGTTGTCAGGAAATTCTATCATGTTGTTGTAGTGAATTCTTTCAGTGCTTAAGAGAAAAATCTTAGTCCAAATTCAACATGGGTTTTTTGAGAGCAGCTTAGAAATATGTTTTGCAGGTCTAGAGGTGCAAGGCTATGCTCAGAATTGTTATACTTGTGCTCTTGGCCTAAATTAGGGTTTTGTAGTTAAACCCTAGTTTTAGTAGTCATGGAACCTTAAAAATCTTCTATTTTGTCATTGATTGATGGTTGAAGGTTACAGGTCATTTAAATTATAACTAATGGCCTTTAAGTTCATTCCCTGACCAACCCATTCACCTTATCATCTAGTTGTTGTTGCTAATGGGTTTCGTTGAAGATCTAATGACTATTGCTTGATATCACACATCACGTAAATATTTTGAAAATTGGTTTGTAGTTGAGTGATATGCGATGGAGATGGTTTAACGATAATGATCAAGGTGGTCAAACTATGCATAGTGATGGAGGATAGTACCTTCTTGAGACCAGTGACACGTGGCATCATATCGCCCGATTGCTTGACATCGTTGTTGTGAAGTGAGGTGACAAGATGATTTGAGTGATATGTGATCAATGAGAAACATTAAATGAAGGACATCTAATGGATGACATTGCATCATAGGGTCTTAGTTCATTGTGGCTATGAATTCAAGGGAAGTCAAGCTTTCAGTGATGAGTGATAAGTTTTGAGTGGTGGTGGAGTGTGATAACAAAAGACACATGACATTTTCCTACCAACCTATGAAGATTTTGTGGACTCGGTGTCAAAACCAATGGGATAGCAATGGATGATATAGATTAATCGATAACTAATCTAATGGTGATTGCTAATTTTTGATAAATTATGGACAAGAATGGTGATACACATAGCATATTAGCGATATGTGATGGATGACAGAGATTAAAGGAAAGCAATTGAATGGTGAATGCTACATCATAGAAATGGATGTGATTTTTCAAGTGTTTTGGTGATACACGATGGTTATGAAAGATTTGATCAATGAAGGAGATTTAAATGACCAATGATTAGATGGTCATGATTTAAAGTTGTGATGATGAATGAAGGATGCAGGATCATGGCATGAAGGTAGGAGATCGACAACCCAAATTTGAATGAGATGATCACAAATGGCTTACTTCGTGTAAACAAGGTTTTTCCTGTAAAACAACATGGAAATGAATTAATTGGCCAACCTATTCCAATGTTAGGTGTAATGCAATTTGATGCATAGAGCGGTGGTATAGATGGACATAGAGACAAGGATCAATATTAGATCAAAGGTTTAGAAGAAAGAATTAACTACATATTCGATCTTAGGGTTTGGTAGGAAGAGAATAAAGGAAAATTCTCTACACTAGGAGTTAATGCTGTGTGGCTCAATGCGGCTGAAGGAAAGTGAAGAAGGCATCCTAAACCCTAATAGAGGGTCAGATTATGATGGAAGATCTCAAGGCGATTATTTTTTATTAGCACTACTCAAAACACATGAGAAGTGTGTCAAAGTGCACTATGAAAAAAAGAGAGTAGAGTGCAGAAGAGATCCTGAGCTCTTGTGATAAAAAAAAGAAAAGAAAAAAATTTGAAAAGGCGAGTTGCAGAAGGGGACGGTGGTGCATTGAGGTAGATTGAGAATGCACTAAAGAAAAAAGAGAGGAACAAAGTTGAAAAAGTGGTGTGCAAAGCAATGAAGAAATTTTTTGTAGCAGCAAAAAATAGTTGAGTAGTTATAGAGCCAACTGTAACATTGATTAGAGTTCTTGAGGAATAAATTGTAATCTTCCTACATGTTGTAAATCTGATTGGTTGGTGTCATAGATAACTAAGTTGGTGCTTATTTTAGGGGATAGGTGTCTCCTTAGGTTTGGTGCCCTTAAAATTTGTAATAGAGGATTTCATTTTGAGGCTAGATTAGGATAGTAGCTCCTAGCAACATTTTCTCACCATGGTTTTTCCCTTCTTGGATTTTCCATGTACATCTATTGTTATGTGTTGATATTTTATGTGCATGTGTTAGTCATATATATATATATATTATCCACACATCTAGTTTTAAGAGTTTAGTTTGCACCTAGAATAAAAAGGATAAAATTTATGTATCTACTAATTCACTCTCCCTCAGTAGACTGCTGTGTTCCAAAAAATGGTATCAGAGCCCTAGGTTCCCTAGGGAAAGCTTAACCATCTTGAGTAGATCCTTGAATTTGTGAACAAAAATGGACAATTAAGAAATCTCTTCCTCAAACAAGCCACCTAAGTTCGATGGAATAGATTATGCCTATTGGTGCTCATTAGTGAAAGGATATTTGGGGTCCTTAGGTTTTGATATATGGATGTCAGTAGTAACTGGATACACACCATTGACCACACCTCCTATTGATGTTGTGGCTAAAAAGGAATTTGAAAATAATTAAAATGCATGGTTTTCTATCATTAATAGTTTGTCTAGATCTATGCACAACAAAGTTATGTATTGTAAAAATGCACAAGATGTATGGGATACATTGAAAAAGATCTATGAAGGAGATGACAAGGTAAAATTGGTAAAGCTTGAAATACTGAAAGCTAGATTTGAAGGTCTAAAGATGATAGAGGAAGAGAAGATTCCAAACTATCTTTTGAGAATTAATGATATTGTGAACTCTATCAAAGGATATGGAGAAGAGTTGAAAGAAGACATGGTTGAACTGAAAGTTCTTAGATCAATGACGAGTGATCCCACAATAGTGGTTTACAATTTTTTGCCAAACTGGACACTTAAATTATTATTTTTAACTAAATATTCACATTTGGGCACCTATAGCGACTAAACCATGAGGAATTTGAAGATGATACAAAATTAGTTAGAGTCTTGTCACATTTGTCAGGATTCTAAAAATAGTTTTTCAAAAAAATTGAATAAGATTGCACTTCTTTTTTCCATCTCCCACCTAAAATTAGTTTTTAGAAAACAACATTTTAAAAAGTGACACAACAATTATATAATGCATAATTTTTTTTCCATGAAGGATAAAATTCTAATTCTTCTAAATTTAGATTTGTAACTCGATATCTAGTGTTGTTTTTATTGAATATTTTTCTTTTAACTGTTTTTAAAGTCAACCCAATTACAATTCAAAACATAGCACCACCGTGATAACATGTAACTTTTTTTGTATATATCAAATTCAATTTTTTTTTGTTGGATCAAGGACTTCAATAACTGTGCAATTATATTTTTCAATTTTTTTTTGATAATCTCGGCTATTTTCCACGCGGTAGAATAAAGTGACCTTCATTTCAGTGGAAAAAACATGTTTAATAAAACTAAAAAAAAAAAAAACATAATAAAACCAAAAACATATTAAAATTATATTTGTTGGATAGCTCATTTTGAGGACTACCTAATTCCAGTTGGGTTTGTGAAGATTCCTCCATTTTCATCCTCAACCTGAGCTCCAAAGTGCCAAAATTTAGGTTTTTTTGGTGTGTCATGGGGGGATGAGGAATAAGGGGGGTTCATACGAACCCCTAGGGGTTCAAGCGAACCTCTAGGGGTTCACTCAAACTAGGGTTCACTCAAACCCTGGTTCAAGTGAACCACCCTTCTATAAGGGATTTTATTGGTTTTTTGGGAAAGAAAGAATCAAAATGGTTCGCTTGAACCCTAGTTCAAGCGAACCTCTTATGTGTTCGCTCGAACCAGTAGGTTCCTACGAACCCCTAAAATCAAATTTTTTGCCATGTATTCATTTTTTGTGAGTTTTCCTTCCTCACTTGAATTGTAAACCACTATTGTGGCTTCACCCTGACATACAAGTATGATTCCAAAATATCAGCTATAGAAGAAGGGAGAGAAATAGACAAGCTAACTTTGAATGAGCTACACAGTATATTCATAGCCTATGAGATGAGGATGTGAGATGAAGAACCATATAGGAAAGAAGCTTCTTTTAAGACTATTTACAAGGAGAAGGATGTACCTCCCAAGAAAGACAAGGCAAAGATGATTCCATTTGAGGATGATGAGACTGATGAAGAGGAGGTAAACTTCATTAGGAGACTAAGATGAGGATCCAGAAAATACAAAGGTAAGCTTCCCTTTAAATGCTTTGAATATGGTAAAGTAGGTCATTTCACC
This sequence comes from Sequoia sempervirens, assembly GCA_007258455.2. Classification (NCBI taxonomy): domain Eukaryota; kingdom Viridiplantae; phylum Streptophyta; class Pinopsida; order Cupressales; family Cupressaceae; genus Sequoia; species Sequoia sempervirens. Next base: position 10,749,062 of record VDFB02000008.1, read on the forward strand.
GATAAATGTCCCTACAATAAGAAAGACAACTCTGAACAAGAGGTAGATGATAAAATGAAGAAACCAAACTACCCTAAGAGAAGAAAATTTTAGAAGAAAAAGAAAAGCCTATACATCCAAGAAGATAGTGATGTATTAGAAGACTGCAATATCTTAGATGATGAACAAAACCATGCTTTTGTTGTAAGAGACAATGAGTTTCTCTTTATGAAAAAAGAGTCTGAAGAGAAGAAGAATGAAAAGGCTAAAGATCTTCTTGAAGAGGGTGAAGAAGGGGTGGTAAACCTAGAAGGAGAACTCATCTATGCCCTAGATGAGATTGATGATCTCAGAGATGAGATTGAGAAGTTAAAAAGGGAGCACAAGCAACAAAATAAAATTGCTCAAAAAGAGTCTAATAAACTAAGAAAGGAACTAGAAGAATCTACCCAAAAGTGGTAGATTTGAAGCTGAAACTAGAGGAAGCCAAGAGAGCAGAAGATGTGATTCAATCCAAGTTGCAAGCTGAAGCTGGCAGATGCATGAAGATTGAAGGAGAGATTATTTCTCTAAGAAGAGATCTGGAAAAGGAAAAAGAACAAATAGAGAAAGGAATCTAGATGAAAAATTGGGCTTAGGTTTGGAGAAAGGGAAAAATCCTTTGTTGATGCTTCTACAAAGTTATAAAAGATTTAGAGTAGAAGAAAAGTCTAAACTTGTCAAGGAGAGTAACTTCAATGGAAGAGACTACAATGAGAAATCTACAGAGGCAGAAAAAACTAAAGAAGAAAAGGAGCCTGCTATAGACAAGAAGGATAACCAATCAGATCCTGATCATTAGAAGAAAAAGAAAAAAATAAAAAGGGATGATGTTGATGGATTCACTAGGGTGAGAGACAAAAGAAGGAAGATGCACAAAAGACCTTCTCATCTAGCACAAAATGCTATGATCAAGTATTCCTCATATTTCTATGGATATTGATATTCATGTAATTAGTTTGGTCATAGGGCTAAAGAATGTAGAATCATTCCTAAAAGGAGTGCAAGCTTTGAAAGTAGATTTTTTTTTGCTCCTTTACTTGATATGAATGTAGTTTGTTATATCTGTAATAACTTTGGTCATATAGCTAAAAATTGTAGAACAAAGTTTACAAGACCAAATATTAAGAATGAGAAAAATAAAGTTTTACCTCCTAAGTCAAACAAAGAATCTGAAAACAAGGAGGAGATGGTAGAAAATATAGAAAATAAAACTAAGAAAGTATGGAAGGAAAAGGGAGAAAGCTCCACAAAATAAATGATTGCATAGATAGCTCTACATTCCAAAAAGAAAAATCTATTGGTGATAGATAGTGGCTGCTCCAAACACATGACTAGAGATAAGAGTAAGTTCATCAAACTCAAAAAATATAATGGAGGATCTGTGAGTTTGGGTGATAACACTACAATCAAGATATGTGTTAAAGGCATCTTAAGCCTAGATGGTAAAAATCCTACAAAGGATGTCTTGTATGTTGAGGGATTGAAACACAATCTGTTAAGTGTGATTCAAATGTGTGACAATGTTTATAAAGTCACATTTATTTTAGAAGGTTTCAAAATCAGAAAGAATGGAAAGATATTTGCACGAGGATTAAGAATTGACAACAAACTGTACAACCTTGCTGAAGTAAAAGGTCAAAGTTGCTTGATAGGACAAGCTAATGAAAGTTGGTTATGTCATAGAAGATTAGGCCATATAAACTTTTACAATTTTGTGAAAGTAAGCTCAAGAGGTCTGGTTAGATACATTCCCAAAGTGACTATGCCCACAAATGTCATATGCAAAGAATGTCAGCAAGGAAAGCAAATAGAGGCTAGCTTTACAAATAAGGAATATTCAATCGCTAAGCCTTTACATCTGGTTCATACTGATTTGTGTGGACACACAAGAACAAGGGGACTAAAAGGAGAAGGGTACTTTATATTGTTAGTTGATGACTACATGAGAATGAAATGGGTGACATTCTTGAGGGACAAGTCATAATAATTTGAGATATTTAAGATATTCAGAAAGATAGTTGAGAAGGAGATAGGTAGAAGGATCAAATGCTTAAGGTCAGATAGAGGAGGATAATTCACATCAGGTGATTTTTTTTGAATTCTGTGAGACACATGGAATCAAGAGACAATACTCAGTGCCAAGAACTCCACAACAAAATGGAGTGGTAGAAAGGAAGAATAGAGTTGTGAATTATATGGTAGAATAATGTTAAAAGAGGCTAGATTAATTGATATATTTTGGAGAGAAGCAGTACATACTATAGTATACATTTTGAATAGGGTTCAAATCAGAGTACATAGTGATAGTACTCCCTAAGAATTGTGGTATGGAAGGCCTACATCTATAAAGTATTTTAAGGTTTTTGGAAGTAAGTGTTACATCAAAAGAGAAGATGAAAACATAGGAAAGTTTGAATCAAGAAGTGATGAAGGAATATTTTTAGGATATTCCACTCAAAGTAAAGCATATAAATGTTATAACAAAAGACTAGACAAGATTGTGGAAAGCATCAATGTTAAGTTTGATGAAAGTATAAAACATATCAAATCAGAGTAGAATGATTTTGAAGATGATTCAAAATATGAAGACAATGTAGCAAATGATGAAGAAGAATCTAAGGAAGTAGAAGTTGAGAAGGCCCTTACAAAATATGTTCAAAAGGATCATCCAATAGATCAGATAATTGGGGATACAAATGAAGGAGTTCAGACCAGGAGGAGATTCAAAAATAATAAAGAACAAGTAAATTTTTCTCTCCTATCTCAAATTGAACCAAAAAATTTCTCTGAAGCCAACAAGGATGAGATTTGGATAGAAGCCATGGAAGAGGAGTTAAATCAGATTGAAAAGAATAAAACATGGGAATTGGTTCCTAGGCCCCCAAGAAAAAATGTGATAGGCACCAAGTGGGTGTTTAGAAACAAGTTGAATGAAGATGAAGTTGTAGTAATAAATAAGGGAAGATTAGTGTGCAAGGTGTATGGACAAGTTGAAGGAATTGATTTTGAAGAGACATTTGCACCTGTAGCAAGACTAGAAACAATTAGAATGTTTCTTGCTTTTTCAGTCCACAAAGGATTCAAAGTATATCAAATGGATGTTAAATCTACATTCTTGAATGGAAACTTAGAAGAGGAAGTCTACATTGAACAACTAGAAGGTTTTTCAGCTGCTAGAAGATGATGACTATATTTGAATATTGAGAAAGGAGTTGTTTGGTCTAAAACAAGCATGCAAAGCATGGTATTCTAGATTAGACCAATATTTACAACAACAAGGATTCAAAAAGGGATGTGCAGATAGTAATCTATAATTCAAATCAGAAGGTGAGAACATGATTATTGTTATTGTATATGTTGATGACATCATTTTTGGTGGTAGCAATGATCAAATGTGTAAAGTTTTTGCTACACACATGCAAGATGAATTTGAAATGTCAATGTTAGGAGAGTTATCATTTTTCCTTGGCTTACAAATTGTACAAACTGATAATGGGATATTCATATCTCAAACTAAGTATGCTAAGGAGATGCTCAAGTAATTTGACATGGAGGATAGTAGACTAGTCAGTACCCCCATGATAATTGGATGCAAGTTGAGTAAATTATATGAATCATCTAAGGAAAATCAAGCAGTCTATAGGTCAATGATTGGAATCCTATTTATTTAACTGAATCAAGGCTAGATATTATGCAAGCAGTATGTTCAGTGGCAAGATTTTAGGCTGCCCCTAGAGAGTCACATGTAAATGCAATGAAAATAATTTTTAGATACATTAGGAGTACTGTTGACTATGGGCTATGGTACCCCAAGAGAAAGGATTTTATTTTAACTACATATACAGATGTTGATTAGGAAAGAAGTGTGGATGATAGGAAAAGCACCAGTGGTGGAGCATTCTTCTTGGGAAACAAGTTAGTTTCCTTGATGAGCAAGAAGCAAGAATCAATCACTCTATCCACTGCTGAAATAAAGTATGTGGCAGTAGCAACATGTTGTACTCAAGTCCTATGGATGAAACAAACACTTAAGGAGATCAAGGTGGAGTACAAAGAACCTATCTCAATTCTTTCTACAATTCAAGTTCCATAAACATTTCAAATAATCCAGTTATGTTGCACTCTAGAACAAAGAACATATCCATTAAGTATCACTTCATAAGAGAGAAGGTTGTAGACAAGGAGGTCAACATGGAATATGTTCCCACAAAAGAATAGGTAGCTGACATTTTCACCAAGCCTCTTCCCAAGGAACAATTTGAATATCTGAGAAAAAAATTTGGAGTCATTTCTCCCACATCATATCACTAGTCACTAGTGATAAGGGCATAGGTATAAGGGGATTTTCATTTATATTTCATTCATCCCTGGAAACAGAAAAGATAGATCAAGTCAAGTATCAATGGTTTTACAAATTTCTAATGACTTGATGGTTGTATAATTTCCCACTTTCTCTTTGAGTTGATTGTCAAAGGGGGAGTCTGCCCTTTTCCATTGATGTCAAAGGGTGAGAAAAGTCATGAAAAAATGCTCAATTGAACAAGATGAGCATGGCAGAGGTGCATATCAAATGGGGAGAAACACGTGAAAATGCTAAAATGGGAGCATTGCTTAGAGTGTCCAATTGATACAAATCTCAAAATGTTATAGATCTCAAATGATTTCAATTGGTCTAAGACCATTTCAACCAATTGGTATGAGCATTTAGTTTTTCCATCAATGAAAAAGGGGGAGATTGTTAGCATATTATTGTCATTGATGTCAAAAGGGGATCAGGTGTGAGATGAAACTGATCTTGCAAAATGTTGTCATTGATGTCCGAGGAAGATGGTGTATTGTGGATCTGGAAGGTGGAGTGAATACTGTAAATGTTGTTCAAAGTATTGCATTATTGTCATGCAATTCTTTCATGTTGTTGTAGTGAATTCTTTCAGTGCTCAAGAGAAAAATTTAAGTCTAGATTCGACATGGGTTTTCTAAGAGTAGCTCAGAAATATGTTTTGTAGGTCCAGAGGTGGAAGGCTATGCTTAGAATTGTTATACTTGTGCTCTCGGCTTGAATTAGGGTTTTGTAGTTAAACCCTAGTGTTAGTAGTCATGACACCTTAATAGTCTTCTATTTTGTCATTGACTATTGGTTGAAGGTTGTAGGTCATTTAAAATATAACTAATGGCCCTTAATTTTGTTCGGTGACTGACCCTTTTCACCTTATCATTTAGTTGTTGTCAGTGATGGGTTCCACTGAAGATCCGATAGCTATCACTTGATATCGCACGTCGCGAAAAGCTTTTGAAAATTGGTTTGTAGTTCAATGATACATGATGGAGATGGTTTAACGACCATGATCAAGGTGATCAAATGATACACAATGATGGAGGACAGTACCTTGGTGGGACTAGCGACATGTGGTGTCATATTGCCCAATTGCTTCACATCACTATTGTGAAGCAAGGCGAAAAGATGATTTTATCGATATGTGATGAATGGGCGAGATTAAGTGAAGGAAATCCAATGGATGACATTGCATTCTAGGGTCTTAGTTCATCGTGGTTATGAATTCAAAGGAAGTTCAGCTTTCAGCGATGAGCGATAGGTGCTGAGTGGTGGTGGAGTATGATTCTAGCAAGGACACATGACATTTGCATGCCAACTTGTGAAGATTTTGTGGACCCAGTGTTAAAACCAATGGGATAGCAGTGGACAATACAAATTGATCGATAGTTGATCCAACAGTGATCGTTGATTCTTGATACATCATGGATAGGAATGGTGATACATGTAGCATATCAATGATATGCAATGGATGATAGAGATTAAAGGAGAGCAATCAGACGGTGATCGCTACATTGCAAAAATGGATGTGATTGTTCTAAGTGTTTTGGCAATACACGATGGCTATGAAAGATATGATGAATGGAGGAGATTTAAATGACCACTGATTAGACAGTCATGATTTAAAGTTGTTGTGATGAATGAAGGATGTAGGATCATGGCGTGAAGGTAGGAGATCGATGACCCAAATTTGAAGAAGATGATTACGAATGGCTAACTCTATGTAAATAAGGTTTTTCCTTCAAACCAACATGGAAATGAAAATTAATTGGCCTACTTGTTTCAACGACAGGTGTAATGTGATTTGATGCATAGAATAGTGGTACAGATGGCCATAGAGACAAGGTTCAAGATCAGATTGAAGGTTTAGAAGAAAGCATTAGCTGCATATTTGATCTTAGGGTTTTACAAGAAGAGAATGAAGGAAAATTCTTTGCACTAGGAATTAATGTTGTGTGGCTCAATGTAGCTGAAGGATGGTGAAGAAGACATCCTGAACCCTAACAGAGGGTCATATTATGATGGAAGATCCCGAGGGAATTATTATTAATTAACACTACTCAAAACACATGAGAAGTGTGTCAAAGTGTACTACAAAAAAAGAGAGTAGAGTGTAGAAGAGATTTTGAGCTCCTGTGATAAAAAAAAAAGATTACAAAAAAATAGAAAAGGTGAGTTGTAGAAGGGATAGTGGTGCATTGAGGTAGATCGATAATGCACTAAAGAAAGAGGAGAGGAACAAAGCTGAAGAAGTGGTGTGCAAAGTAGTGAAGAGAGTTTTTGTGGCAGCAACAAATAGTTGAGAAGTTATAGAGCCAATGATAATATTGATTAGAGTTCCTGAGGAACAAATTGTAATCTTCCTACATGCTGTAAATCTAATTGGTTGGTGCCATTAGATAATTGATTTGGTTCTCATTTCAGGGGATGGGTGTCTCCTTAGGGTTGGTGCCCTTAAAATTTGTAATAGAGGATTTCATTGTGAGGTAGGATTAGGACTGTAGCTCCTAGTAGCATTTTCTCACCGTGGTTTTTCCCTTCTTGGGTTTTCCATGTACATTTGTTGTTGTGTTGATATTTTATGTGCATGTGTTAGTCATATCTATTTTGTTTTCATCTACACATCTAGTTTTAAGAGTTGAGTTTGTACCTAGAATAAAAAGGCTATAATTTATGTATCTACTGATTCACCCCCCCTCAGTAGATTGTTGTGTTCCAACACATGTTGAGGAAGATTAAAATTTTGTGGTTGAAAAGGATTTCCATCATGTTGTTGTGAAGGACCAACAATGTATTGTTGAGATGTAGGGACATTATGTTGTTGAATATTGACATTATGTTTTTGGGGGGTGGGGTGAGTTGGAGGAACATCATTAGGATTAAAACCCCGTGGCATAGGAGTAGTAGTCTCCACATTGGTGGTGGTAAGTCCACTAGAACCACTTGTGTGAATTGCCATTCTCTTTCTATGTTGGGACCTTGTTGTTGTCATAAATTTTCTCAATGGATTGTGATATATGATGAAAGACTTAAAATGAAAAATGTAATTGCTGATTTGGGTTTTGAGTTTAAAAATGCCTTTCAAAAAGGGGTGTTGGTAAACCTTTTGGACAAAAGAGATGTTTTTATGTTGATTTTTGGATTTGATATGAAAAAGATTGGTTTTTTATTTTGAATGATTAAATATGCCTATTTTTTTAATACTCAACCCTATGATGAGAGTATGAGTGGATTTTGAATGTTTTGAAATGATGCTATGTTTTTTGATACTCAACCCTATAATGAGATTATGAGTGGATTTTTTTGGGATGTTTTAAAATGATGCTATGTTTTTGATACTCAACCCTACGATGAGAGTATGAGTGGATTTTGGATGTTTTGAAGATGATACTAGCCAAAGGATGTTAACCAAGTTGGATAGAGGTATGCTAAGTCTCAAGTTGTTGATGAAAATATAGTTTGATGTCTCTACTTGAACTAGAATTGTGAGTGCAAGTAAAGAAGGATGATAGTGATCTAGAAACTTAGAGGGAAGATGGTTTCCACTAAATTTGACAAGACCACAAGATGATAGGTTTATTGGATCAAGAGACACCAATAAGATGATGGGGTTGATAGCTTGATGATTGATTTGGTGTCCAAAGGATAGTTTTGATGTTTGATGAAAGATGATGATGCAAAAGGATGTTGTCTAAGGTTGCTAAGGAAATGGTGCAAATCTGATTAATGTTCAATCTTAGAGATATGTGATGATGATAAAACCTTGGTAAACTAAGTCTACAAAGTAGGATGATGATATTCAAAAGCATGATCTAACTGTATAAAGGTACAAATCCATTGTGACTGAGGTTTTGAGAGCAAGACAAAATGATATGATAGTGTTTGAGATGGAATTTTACAATTATAAGAAAGTTTTCTAAGCTAAAAATGTGGTGGCTATGGAAGTAAGTGTGACAAAATAATGAGACAAAAGAGGAATTTTATAGAGGTAGCTGTGATAGTCTTGAAAAAAGTGACTCTATTCAGACATGTGAATTTGACAGATAGCAGAATGAGCAATAGTGACTGGATTTGCAATAGAAAGCTTATGTACTACAATAGAAATTGGATGTATGGACAAGCGTGAGTAGACGTTGAACAAGAGTAGTAGAGTTTTGAGACAAAT
>VDFB02000008.1:10757680-10926111 GCA_007258455.2 Sequoia sempervirens
ACCTACACATCATCTCACCCTTAGCCACTTCACATTCCACATGTCAAAATGTGAGGGCTTGTGAGTTCTCAACTCACCTTGGCCCTTCATCTTGGCCTTGTTGAATAAATCTCAACCATTGAATTCTCTAGAGAATTCAAATTCTTCTATAAATACCCCCTCCTCTAAGGCATTTTGGGAAGACTTATTCATTTTGTAACTAAATGTTGTCATTTTGTGCACTCATCTAGCCATCCAATTTATCTATTTGCATTTGTATTCAATCATATAGTTAAATCTTGCATTTAGCCATATCTAGAACCATCCAAGGAGCATACAAAGTAATCCAAAATCAAGGGCCAACCAAGGAGTTTCAGCTGCAAAGGGAAGGTATAACCATTTGTCATCATCTTTCACTTTTTCTCTTTGCATTAACAAATTTCTTAGGCTAATCTTGAGGTGTTTCTTTGTGTTTTTCCATTGCATTTTAGTTGTTTAGAATAGGTAAAACATTTGGATATCACTAAGATCAAAGGATGATAATGATATGGATGTTAGATGGATGTTTGATGGATGATTGGAAGTCTTTGAGAAAATCTTGAAGGGTATGTTAAACTTTAGGACTTGATTTAGGATTGATTTGTTTTGGATTTGGATTTTGGTGAACTCATGAACTCTAAGAGGTTGGATGTTGTGCTAGAGTTAAATAGTTCACAAGATGCTAATTTGTCTAGGTGTGAGAAGTAGGATTCATCTAAACACTCCTATCCAAACAAGATGATTTTGATAATGAACTCTTAAATCCCTAGATGTTGGATGTTATCAAGGGATGAATTTATTCACAAGTTTTGATAATTTGATCAAATATGTGGAGAAGGATGCATCTACACACATTCAATCAAACAAGGTGATTTTGGATTGATTTCAAATGATTTTCTCAAAGTTTAACATGAAGGATTTTTCCAAGATTTTCGAAGAGTTGATGATGAGATGATTTTGGTTTTGATGTTCAAAGATGGATGAAGGTTTGTGGAGTGCGGGGGAGGCACCTATTTGATCACATGCCTCCATGAGGCCTTATTGGGTTTAGTATTCATTTTTGATGTCTTAATGTTTTAATAAAGATTAATGATCCATTTTTGATATGTATGAGGTCATTTGAGTCCTAGGAAATCATATTTTAGGTTATTGGTTCCATAATGTTCAAAGTTACTCTTCATTGTAAACATTGTCAAGAGAGCAAAATGTTAAGTCCATTAGTTAAATGGAGATTGGAATCAGTTATAGTCAGTTGATATGAGTTAGTTTTAGTCCTCAATGTATAAAAATCCTCCACAGGTCGAAAACAGAGAGAGAAAATTGATTTGTAATGGAAGAATATCAATCGAATTCATTTTTTTCTCAGAAAACACTGTAAAAACGTGATTCTTTTCTCTTGTACGGAAATGTACGGACAGATACTGAAGGGGAAGTCATTGGAGAAGGTATTAATATGTTTCTACATCATTTTGAACTTGGTCTCATTTGATTTCATGAAGATATGAGAAAGATATGGCATTTTTTGTAAAACCAGTCTGGAACCCTACCAAGGGTTACCCGTTTTGGTAAAACCCTCATAACTTTTGTTTTAACCGTTGGATCTGTCTAAAAATTGGATGAAATTTCTGTAACTAAGTAATCTACAAATTGACCAGAGAGATTGGCTTAATTATTATCCATGTGAAAGTTATTAATGACTGTTGTTTACAGTTCATAGTGAAATCAGACTGGTAAAGGCCTAAAAGGGCAGAGTACAAACATTATTTGTAGTGTTGTTACATAAAAAAGGTAACTAAATTTATTATATGTTTTAGAAAATTATCCAAGGTACTCAAATTTGTGATTAAAGTTGGCATGTTATGTCAGTTCAAAGATTTTGTGATGACAGTCCCTAATTGAAAGGCTGCAAAGTTATGGTGCAAGTTGTGAATCAAAGACCTATGGTTGTTATATTTATGTTGCTGACAGTGTTATGCATGGAATGATATATTTTACTGATGGAAGACTCAATCCAAGGTCAGATAAAGGTTTGTTCTGTTGTTTTCTTGTCATGTTGAATGGTTGAGAGAATGCTTAATAGCATGCATTACTTAATGATTGCCTTGAGAAATTGTTAAGGATTTGTGAGATGTTTTGTGAATCCTCCTAACTCTACATCAAATTGGTATCAGAGCCTAGAAAAGATATGGGCTGGTGAAGTTTGTTGGTTTTGTGTTGGTGTTTGTGGTTGTGTGTTGTATAGGTTGAGGAAGGAACCTGATTGCCTAGGTGCGGCAAAGTAAAGTGGAAGCAAGGAGAGACTTGCTTGTGGAGATGGATTTGTTGAGAAGATTGGAAAGATATTTGCAGGCTGAGGATTCAAGAAAGAAGGAAAGAGAGGAAAAAGAGTTGAGAAAGAAAAGGATAAGGCAAGAGAAGATGGACAAAGAGATTGTTGAGTTGAAGGGAGAATTGAAAATACTTGAAGAAGAGTTCCAAGAATCCATGATGAAGATGGAACAAATGATGAAACAAGATACAAGTTGGCATTTGAAATTGAAAAGGAAGATGGTTTGGCCTATAAAGAAGATTATGAAGAAGCAAATAAAACAAAAGAGGGCAGCAAATTCAGTCAAAGATGAAGAAGAAGATTTATGGGCACAATATGCAGCCATTGAAGAAGAATGGAATAGTAAGGTTGGTGATGGAAAAGTCAAACAAGAGAAAGAAGAACTCATCAAGGTAGAAGAAAACAAGGACATTGAGGTTTCAAGTGAATTGGTTTCCAGATTGGATAAGTTGGTTATGGGTGAAGAGGAATTTGAAGTACAAGAAGACAAGGAGGAGACCTCAAGGTCTCTATATTTTGTTTCTAATTTTTCTTTGGATTATGTATGTGCAGATTATGAAGGACAAAGTGAAGTGTTTGATGATATGATAGAGTTTTGGGACTTCCAAGTTGCAGGGATGCTTGATAGGAGAAGGCATAAGAAGAAGAAAATGAAAAAAGGACCAAATATGGTTGCAAAGACAAAGCAAAAGGTGCAAAGTAACTGGAAGACCCGAAAGAAGACAATTCAAAGGGGCTTGAATTCTTTTGCCCTCGGGAGTTTGGTGCAGGAGCACCTATTTGATCACATGCCTCCATGAGGCCTTATTGGGTTTAGTATTCATTTTTGATGTCTTAATATTTTAATAAGGCTTAATGATCCATTTTTGATATGTATAAGGTCATTTGAGTCCTAGGAAATCATATTTTAGGTTATTGGTTCCATAATGTTCAAAGTTACTCCTCATTGTAAACATTGTCAAGAGAGCAAAAAAATTAAATAAATGTTAAGTCCATTAGTTAAATGGAGATTGGAATCAGTTATAGTCAGTTGATATGAGTTATTTTTAGTCCTCAATGTATAAAAATCCTCCACAGGTCGAAAACAGGGAGAGAAAATTGATTTGTAATGGAAGAATATCAATGGAATTCATTTTTTTTCTCAGAAAACATTGTAAAAATGTGATTCTTTGCTCTTGTACGGAAATGTACGGCCAGATACTGAAGGGGCAGTCATTGGAGAAGGTATTAATATGTTTCTAAATCATTTTGAACTTGGTCTCATTTGATTTCATGAAGATATGAGAAAGATATGGCATTTTTTGTAAAACCAGTCTGGAACCCTACCAAGGGTTACCCGTTTTGGTAAAATCCTCATAACTTTTGTTTTAACCGTTGGATCTGTCTAAAAATTGGATGAAATTTCTATAACTAATTAATCTACAAATGGACCAGAGAGATTGGCTTAATTATTATCCATGTGAAAGTTATTAATGACTGTTTTTTACAGTTCATAGTGAAATCAAACTGGTAAAGGCCTAAAAGGGCAGAGTATAAACGTTATTTGTAGTGTTGTTACATAACAAAGGTAACTAAATTTATTATATGTTTTAGAAGATTATACAAGGTACTCAAATTTGTGATTAAAGTTGGCATATTATGTCAGTTCAAAGATTTTGTGATGACAGTCCCTAATTGAAAGGCTGCAAAGTTATGGTGCAAGTTGTGAATCAAAGACCTATGGTTGTTATATTTATGTTGCTGACAGTGTTATGCATGGAATGATATATTTTACTGATGGAAGACTCAATCCAAGGTCAGATAAAGGTTTTTTCTGTTGTTTTCTTGTCATGTTGAATGGTTGAGAGAATGCTTAATAGCATGCATTACTTAATGATTGCCTTGAGAAATTGTTAAGGATTTGTGAGATGTTTTGTGAATCCTCCTAACTCTACATCAAATTGGTATCAGAGCCTAGAAAAGATATGGGCTGGTGAAGTTTGTTGGTTTTGTGTTGGTGTTTGTGGTTGTGTGTTGTATAGGTTGAGGAAGGAACCTGATTGCCTAGGTGCGGCAAAGTAAAGTGGAAGCAAGGAGAGACTTGCTTGTGGAGATGGATTTGTTGAGAAGATTGGAAAGATATTTGCAGGCTGAGGATTCAAGAAAGAAGGAAAGAGAGGAAAAAGAGTTGAGAAAGAAAAGGATAAGGCAAGAGAAGATGGACAAAGAGATTGTTGAGTTGAAGGGAGAATTGAAAATACTTGAAGAAGAGTTCCAAGAATCCATGATGAAGATGGAACAAATGATGAAACAAGATACAAGTTGGCATTTGAAATTGAAAAGGAAGATGGTTTGGCCTATAAAGAAGATTATGAAGAAGCAAATAAAACAAAAGAGGGCAGCAAATTCAGTCAAAGATGAAGAAGAAGATTTATGGGCACAATATGCAGCCATTGAAGAAGAATGGAATAGTAAGGTTGGTGATGGAAAAGTCAAACAAGAGAAAGAAGAACTCATCAAGGTAGAAGAAAACAAGGACATTGAGGTTTCAAGTGAATTGGTTTCCAGATTGGATAAGTTGGTTATGGGTGAAGAGGAATTTGAAGTACAAGAAGACAAGGAGGAGAACTCAAGGTCTCTATATTTTGTTTCTAATTTTTCTTTGGATTATGTATGTGCAGATTATGAAGGACAAAGTGAAGTGTTTGATGATATGATAGAGTCTTGGGACTTCCAAGTTGCAGGGATGCTTGATAGGAGAAGGCATAAGAAGAAGAAAATGAAAAAAGGACCAAATATGGTTGCAAAGACAAAGAAAAAGGTGCAAAGTAACTGGAAGACCCGAAAGAAGACAATTCAAAGGGGCTTGAATTCTTTTGCCCTCGGGAGTTTGGTGCAGGAGCACCTATTTGATCACATGCCTCCATGAGGCCTTATTGGGTTTAGTATTCATTTTTGATGTTTAATATTTTAATAAGGCTTAATGATCCATTTTTGATATGTATAAGGTCATTTGAGTCCTAGGAAATCATATTTTAGGTTATTGGTTCCATAATGTTCAAAGTTACTCCTCATTGTAAACATTGTCAAGAGAGCAAAAAAATTAAATAAATGTTAAGTCCATTAGTTAAATGGAGATTGGAATCAGTTATAGTCAGTTGATATGAGTTAGTTTTAGTCCTCAATGTATAAAAATCCTCCACAGGTCGAAAACAGGGAGAGAAAATTGATTTGTAATGGAAGAATATCAATGGAATTCATTTTTTTTCTCAGAAAACACTGTAAAAACGTGATTCTTTGCTCTTGTACGGAAATGTACGGAAATATACTGAAGGGGTAGTCATTGGAGAAGGTATTAATATGTTTCTACATCATTTTGAACTTGGTCTCATTTGATTTCATGAAGATATGAGAAAGATATGGCATTTTTTGTAAAACCAGTCTGGAACCCTACCAAGGGTTACCCGTTTTGGTAAAACCCTCATAACTTTTGTTTTAACCGTTGGATCTGTCTAAAAATTGGATGAAATTTCTGTAACTAAGTAATCTACAAACTGACCGGAGAGATTGGCTTAATTATTATCCATGTGAAAGTTATTAATGACTGTTTTTTACAGTTCATAGTGAAATCAGACTGGTAAAGGCCTAAAAGGGCAGAGTACAAACGTTATTTGTAGTGTTGTTACATAACAAAGGTAACTAAATTTATTAAAGTTGGCATATTATGTCAGTTCAAATATTTTGTGATGACAGTCCCTAATTGAAAGGCTGCAAAGTTATGGTGCAAGTTGTGAATCAAAGACCTGTGTTGCTGACAGTGTTATGCATGGAATGATATATTTTACTGATGGAAGACTCAATCCAAGGTCAGATAAAGGTTTTTTTCTGTTGTTTTCTTGTCATGTTGAATGGTTGAGAGAATGCTTAATAGCATGCATTACTTAATGATTGCCTTGAGAAATTGTTAAGGATTTGTGAGATGTTTTGTGAATCCTCCTAGCTCTGCATCAGGTATGGAAAAAAGTAAAAGAAATAGAGGAAAGGGAAATAACCAACAAAATGTTGAAAAAGCACCACATAAACCTAGTATAAAAGATGATTTTGTAGTGAAGAATGTAGACAAAGAAGGAGATCACTTAGTGAGTGATTTTGAACAAGAGTACAATGAAGATGAATGTGAAATTTATTTTCAAGGTGAACTTATTTATGCTCTTAGTGAAATCAAGAAACTCAAAAATGAAGCCATAGTGCAAAAAGACCAAACTCAAAAAGATACTAAAAATTTGATTAACAAAATTACTAGGTTTGAAAAACAAATCATAGGCCTAAAACTTCAAATTGAGGAAAACAAGAAAATATTAGAAGTTAATCAAGAATAGTTAAATATCAAGGAAAAGGAATGTTGTGCTCTAGAGGCAGAGATTGTTGCTTTGAGAAAAAAAAACTTGTCATGTGTGACAACACTGGAAAGTTGGTAGACATCCTAAATAAACAAAAAGACCACAAGGATAAGACTGGTCTATGGTTTACAAAAGGACAATGCTCATATTCTAATGAACTTCAACATGTTGATGCTATGAGTGAAAAACTCATTGAAAGAAGAGGTAATCCATTTAGATGTAATCTGCATTTCTTTGGTTATTGCTTTTGTTGCAATCAATACAAGCACAAGGAAAGTGAATGTAGGGTTATGTCTAGAAGGAGGCCTAGTCTTATAAATGGAAATATTTTCAAGTTTTTGAACAAGTTGAAGTATTATAACTATGGGAATATTGGACATATAGCTAGGTTTTGTAGACCTACCTGTGCAATACAACAAAGCAAAACTAGCATTTACCTCAAGACATCTTCTAGTGCTGACAAAACAAAATTAGTTTGGAAACCAAAGAAATTTGAAAAAAAGGTTGTAGTAATGCTTGTCCAAACATCCCTACATGCCCAAAAGAAATATATATAGGTTGTATACAATGGGTTCTCGCACCACATGACTAGTGATAAGAGAAAGTTTGTCAAATATGAAGATTACATTGGTGGTTCAATCAAATTTGGGAATGAATTTCATATTTTATCAAAGGAAAAGGCACCATACTTCTGGATAATGACACTCCCTTACATGATGTATATATTATGTAGAAGATTTAACACAAAATATTCTTAGTGTGAGTCAAATCTATGACAATGGTTTCAAAGTCACATTTACTACTCAAGATTGTGAAATCAATAAGAAATCTGGAAAAACTATTGCAACTAGTTTAATAACAAAAGGAAACATCTATAATCTTCATGAGACCACAAAAAATTGTAAAGATAGACTTATTTGTTTCATGAGTTAGGTTGAAGAGAGTAAACTTTGACACAGAAGACTTGGGTATATCCATTATGCCAATCTTGTCAAGATCAACAAGAATCAAAATGTAAGAAATATGCCAGTCATCTCTAAACCTAGCGGCAATACTTGCAAGGAATGTCAACTTGGTAAAAACACAAAAGTAAGTTTTAAATCTAAAGAGTATTCTTCAACTAAACCCTTACAACTTGTTCATTCTAATTTATGTGGTCCCACAAGGACAAAATCATTGAATGGTGAAAGGTATTTTATGTTATTTATTGATGATTATGCCAGAATGACTTGGGTAACCTTTTTGAAACACAAATCAAAAGATTTCAATAGATTTAGGATATTCAGAAAGATGGTTGAAAGGGAGTCAAATCTAAAAATCAAATGCCTAAGGTTAGATAAAGGTGGTGAGTACACTTCAAAAGAATTTGTGGAATAATGTGAAGAACATGGTATTAAGAGGCAATATTTAGCCTCTAGGACACCACAACAAAACAATGTAGCAGAGAGAAAAAATAGGAGAGTTAAAGAAATGGCTAGGAAATTGATTCAAGATGCAAACTTACCTAACATCTATTGGAGAGAAGATGTCCATATAACAGTTTATACATTAAACATAGTGTAATTAAGAGTAAAAACTAACTATACTTCTTATGAACTATGGTATGCAAAATCTACAAATGTTGGGTATTTTAGAATCTTTGGCAGTAAATGTTTTATTAAAAGAGATGATGAAAGTCTAGGTAATTTTGAATCCTATTGTGATGAAGGTATTTTCTTAGGCTACTCCACTCATAGTAAAGCTTACAAATGTTTTAATAAAATATTGAAAAGAGTGGTTGAAAGCACTAACGTGAAAATTGATGAGATGTTGCAGCTATGTGAACAACAAAAAGAAGATGACGAAGAAGCTCACCTACCTAAAAAAGAGGTGAAATCAGAAGAAGAGGAGAAAGATCAATAAAATACTCCTGAAAAACCTATGGAAACAACATCTAAGAATCCTTCAAAGACAGTGCAAAGGAATCGTCCTCAAGAAAAAATCATTGGGGATAGATATGTTGGTGTTCAAACTTGAAGAAAAATTTCCAGTGCAAGTGATTAGGTACATTTATGTTTTATTTAAGAACCTTGAACCTAAAACCTATTTAGAGGCTAGTAAAGATGAACTATGGATCAAAGAAATGGAAGAAGAGTTAGGGCAGATAGAGAAAAATAGGACATGGGAACTTATCCCTAGACCTAAGGACAAGAATGTCATTGGAGAAAAATGGGTCTTTAGGAATAAGCTTGATGACAAGGGAAATGTAGTTTGAAATAAGGCAAGACTTTTCTGCAAAGGATACTCTCAAATTGAGGGTATTGATTTTGATGAAACCTTTTCCCCTATAGCTAGACTTGAAGCTATAAGAATCTTTCTATATTTTTCTATTTATAAAAAATTTAAAGTGTTTCAAATGGATGTTAAAACAACCTTTTTAAGTGGTGAGAATAAGGAAGAAGTGTACATGGAAAATCCTGAATGATTTGAATGTGTAGGTAAAGATTGTGTCTATAGACTTAAAAAAGAATTATATGGCTTGAAATAAGCCCCTAGAGCATGGCACTCTAGGATGGATAAGTATTTGCAGGGACAAGGATTCAAAAAAGGAGGTGTTGACAACAATTTATATTTCATGACAAAAGGTGACAATATTTTGGTTGTTGTTGTCTATGTAGATGATATTATTTTTGGGAGCAATGATGAAAGTATGAGTTATTATTTTCCTCATATTATGAAAGCTGAGTTTGAAATGTCCATGCTTGGTGAACTATCTTTCTTTCTTGGCTTACAGGTTTCTCAACTTGAGAAAGGTATCTTTATTTCTCAAACGAAATATGAAAAAGAGATGTTGAAAATATTTCAAATGGATGAAAGCAGGCTAGTTGAGAAACATGATTTAAAAAAGCATTATATGGCTTGAAACAAGCCCCTAGAGTGTGTTACTCTAGGTTGGATAGGTATTTACAGGGACAAGGATTCACAAAAGGAGGTGTTGATAGAAATCTGTATTTCATGACAAAAGGTGACAATATTTTGGTTGTTGTTGTCTATGTAGATAATATTATTTTTGGGAGCAATGATGATAGTACAAGTTTTGCTTTTCCTAATATTATGAAAGTTGAGTTTGAAATGTCCATGCTTGGAAAAATTTCTTTCTTTGGTTACAATTTTCTCAACTTGAGAAGGGTATCTTTATTTCTCAAACAAAATATGCAAAAGAGATGTTGAAAATATTTCAAATGGATGAAAGAAAACCAGTTGGAAATCCCATGGAAACTGGTTGCAAATTAGGCCAAGATGTTGATTTACCTGATTTAGATCACACTATGTGTAGGTCTATGATAGGTAGTCTTTTGTAGTTGACTACTTCAAGGCCTAACATTATGCATGTTGTATGCTTGTTGGCAAGATTTCAGTCTTCTTCCAAGCAATATCATCTTAATGTTGTCAAAAGAATTTTAAGATATATCAATGGTACTATTGATTAAGGATTGTGGTATCCTAGGCATGATGATTTTAATTTGCTTTCCTAAACTGATGCTGACTGGGCAGGTTGCATTGATGATAGAAAAAGAACTTCTAGAGGAGCATTTTCTTAGGTGGCAAATTGGTTGCATGGCATAGCAAGAAACAAGACTACGTGTCTTTATCAACTATTGAAGCATTAGACAATGCTGCTGCCACATGTTGTTCTCAGGTGTTGTGGATGGTACAAACACTAAAATATATCAAATTTGAAGTATCTCAACTTGTTCATATTTTGTTTGATAACACTAGTACTATAAATATTTCAAAAAATCATGTGATGCATTCAAGAACCAAACATATAGCTACCTGCTATCACTTCTTACGGGAAAAGGTTCTAACAAATGAAGTTGTTTTGGATTATCTGGCATCATGTGATTAGGTGGTTGATATCTTTACAAAGCCATTAAAAAAAAATGTGTTTGAAAAGTTAAGGGGTAGACTTGGTGTTCTCTCCCTTGGCTCTCTTTAATAGTACAAGTCAATCTTGCAAAATTTCAGGGGGGTTTCCCAGATCATTCTCTATTCTTGGTGATTCATTGCGTTGCTATTACATTTCTATATTTAGTCAATTTTGATTCATAGTGTATGTGTGATGCATTTATATGGTTGTTATAACAGACTATATATCATGGTTCTGCAATACTATTACTTTCATGATAGTATTAGCATATGTGATTTGGATATTTTCTATATTGATAGTACTTTTATTATGGTTTGAGTGTAACAATGTTTTGGTGTTCACTATGACAACAGTTCATAAGGCATGTTCAATTGGTATTTTAATACATGGCTTCTTTACATAGGTTATCCAGTAGGTAAACATTGCTTTCACAGTTTCTTTTGTTTCCCCCCTTTGTTGTTCTTTGGAATTGTTGTCAAAAGGGGGAGATGAACGGTGGTCTTCTTTGGTATTCATGCTCGGTATTTATGCTTTGGTATCCATACTTCAATTTATGAATAGTGGTAGTCATGTTCGGTATTCAAGATTCAATTTATGGATAGCATTTTTTTTGGTCTCATTACATAGAGGACAACATGTATCATGTATTTTGGTCTCATTATATAAGAGGAAATGTTTATCATGTACAGTCATGTTTTCTTCTGACAGTTTTGTGCTTAAATTGACACTATGGTTCATGTTTATGAGAATTTACAGTGATGTATAGCAATACCTGCTTCTCTTGATGTTGTTCTTAATAGTGAGTACAATGGGTACAATGGTAATGCATTTTGATACATGTTTGAAACACAATTTTTGTACATATTTGGTTATTGATACATGCTTGAATCTACTTCATTGTTGTATAGGCATTTGGTAGTCTTGATACAGTTGATAATCTTTTGATGGCTATAACAGGGTTTGACATCAATGCCAAAGGGGGAGTTTGTTGACCCATTTTACATTGATTGAATTTGGAATTGATGTCATTTTTTCTTAAGGCAGCTATGTTCATCAAAGCTATACTCGATGGTATTTGTGGTTTTAATGTGCTAAGTGATAAAAGGCATAAATTAAAAGTTGTAACCTACTGGTGCAGGGGCACCTGATGGACTATATGCCTCCATGAGGCCAATATGTAAATAAGATTTTAAGAATGCTTAGGGGTCATTAAATAAGGTATTTCAAGAACATTTCAATGTGTTTGAGTTATTTGTTGGATGTTTGGATAGGTAATGTGGACAATGTATTCAGTTTGCAAAAGATTGAAAAATGTTGTCAAGAGAGGTCTACAATAGGGTTTTGGTGTTTTGTTCTTAGAATAAGGTATTGGTGGATCATATTATCATGTAATTAGTAAATTTAGTGGTTTTTAGGCATTGAGGGATTCAAAAAGTGCAAAAATTGTTGTTAAGGTAAAAGAGAAAAATTGTTAAAATAACAAATCAGGAAGTTGGGAGGTAGTTTGAGTTAGTTGTAGGCATTTATATGCAGTGGGAAACCTTTAAAATGATGAAGGATCTTGAGAAAAATGGGGAGAGGGGTGTAAATAATTAAAAATCATTAATGGAGCCTCTTTTTATATGCAAATTTTTGAGTTTTGACTGGTAAATCTATGTTTTAGCCTACTGTACAACCCTGTACAGTCATGTTTTCAAGGGGAAATCATTTGTTTTGATAAATATAAGTGTCTACTACATTTTCCTTTTTTTTCATGCAATTCCATGCAAATTTGAAGGAGATATTGCTTATTTTCTAAAAACGGTTCAAAACCCTTGTTAGGGTAAATAGTGTTAAAATAAAATTGCATTACTCTTTTTGTACCTAATGGAAAAGGCTAGAAGTTTGTGAAAGGGTTCATTATCATCTATTATTTCATGTACTAAGGTGGTAGGCTATGAAGATCAAGTTTGTTATTAATTTCATGATGCCCTAGGACTGAGAATTGTGTCAAAATTTGAGAAATGACAGTGTTGAGTGAAGTTTGAGTGTTTTATTGTTGAAATGGGCAATCTAATTGGGAATTGTTGTCTGAAAGGGTTATCAAATGTATTGTGATTCCTTCTTAAAAGCAGGATTGATGAATCATAAGCTTTGAATGAGTTTTTGTACACTGTCTTGTTATCACAGAGTTTTGATAGTCAAGTTTATGAGCCTAGAATGAAGGTTAAGATGGGTATTTTGATTAAATAACTTGAATAGGGTATGGATATGGTTTTTATTAGTTTTTTCAAGAATAATTACACATTTTTATGGATTTAGTAAAGGAAAATGGACTTGGAGTTATGGATTTTTAATAAACCCTCATGAGACAAGTATGGGGTTGATATAGTAAGGGTTTGTAGTTTTGATTCATTAAAGAACGGTTCTAATGAAGTTTGTTGTTTTTGATATATTTTCATCTATTGAGTGTCTTGAATGGAATTGAATCCATGCTGGAAGTTTGAGTTTTCATTTTGATGTTGAGTTTCCAAGTTGACAAGCTTTGAAAAGGCCTAAAGGGAAAGTACATTCACATTTTAATGGTGTTGTTACAAAACAAAGTTGTCTAGATCATTGATATGTTTCAAAATGAATTAAAAGGTGTCTCAAAACCCTCTTAATGTGTGGAGTTTGGGTCTGTATCAGTGGTTGTGTTTGACAGATTCTAATTGCTTGGTTACTTGGAGTTTGGTTCCAAGGAAGCTCGAATGGTCAAAATATGTAAGGGTAGACTTGAGTAGGTGTTTGTTTGGGTTGAGTCAGTGTTCCTAAGGAGTCTAAAGGTAATGAGTAATCTGTTAAGGGTCAGGGTGTTTGTAAATCAAAAGTTTCTTTGTGAGGGAGAGTTTCCTTGAAGAATGGTGAATTGGGAAGAGGGAAAATTATTGTTGACAAATTTGTAATTGTGGACCCCTAGCATTGCATCAGTTGGTATCAGAGCCCAGTAAGGTCTGGGTAGAGGAAGAGTTTGTGTTTTTGTTTGTGGTTTTGTGTTGTGTAGGTTGAGGAAGGAACCTAATTTCCTAGGTGAGGCAAAGTGAAGTGGAAGCAAGGAGAGACTTGCTTGTGAAGATGGATTTTTTGAGAAGATGTTGGCAGGATGAGGATTCACAAAGAAACAAGAAACAAGAAGAGAGGAAAAGAAAAGAGGACAAGGAAAAGAAAAAGAAGAAGGATCAAGAAATGAGGAAAGTACTAGAGGAACTTAGTATAAAGATAGAAAGATGTGAGGCTAATCTGAAGCAGTTGTACAAGCAAGCTACAAGTTGGCATTTGACAGTGAAGAAGAGAGTTGTGTGGCCCATCAAAAAGATTATTCAAAGAAGGAAAAAACAAGCAAGGACAACAACACATGAGGCAGAGGTAAATTTTGTTGAGAAAAGTGATATTCCAATTGTTTTTGAAGCTGAACAAACTTCTCTGTTTGTTTATGAACATATTGATCTTGAGATAAATGATATGGTTGTTGTTGGTAATCAAGTAGTTGATGAAAATTTTGCATATGAGCAAGTAGAGAAGGTTGATGATGTTGCTGATAAATATGGTGTTGATACTCAAGATGTTGTTGATAATAGGGATGCTAATAAAGACATTTCAGATTTGTTTGCTAATGAGGTGTATGCAAGTTTACAAGAATATGATGCAGGTTGTGGTTATGCTGAAAATATTGTTATATGGTACTTTAATGATGAGAATGAAGATACAGATGATGCTACTAAAGTATATACACAAGAAATGGAATTTTGGAACATGAAAATTGAAAGGTTGCTAGAGAAGAGATGGTATAAGAAGAAGAAGAAGAAGGACCTAGGGATAATTTCCAAGATGAAGGAAAAAATGCAAAAGAACTAGAGGACTAGGAAGGATCAGACCAGCTTTCAAGAGGACTTGAATTTTCTTTTCTCCAGGAAAATGGTGCAGGAGCACCTGATGGACTATATGCCTCCATGAGGCTAATATGTAAATAATATTTTAATAATGATTAGGGGTTATTTAATAAGGTATTTCAAGACCATTTCAATGTGTTCGAGTCATTTGTTAGATGTTTAGATAGGTAATGTGGACAATGTATTCAGTTTGCAAAAGATTGAAAAATGTTGTCAAGAGAGGTCTACAATAGGGTTTTGGTGCTTTGTTCTTAGAATAAGGTCTTGGTGGATCATATTATCATGTAATTAGTAAATTTAGTGGTTTTTAGGCATTGAGAGATTCAAAAAGTGCAAAAAAGCAAAATCTTGCAAAAATTGTTGTTAAGGTAAAAGAGCAAAATTGTTAAAATAACAAATCAGGAAGTTGGGAGGTAGTTTGAGTTAGTTGTAGGAATTGATATGGAGTGGGAAACCTTTAAAATGATGAATTATCTTGATAAAAAGGGGGAGAGGGGTGTAAATAATGAAAAATCATTAATGGAGCCTCTTTTTATATGCACATTTTTTAGTTTTGATTGGTAAATCTATGTTTTAGCCTACTATACAGCCTCGTACAGTCATGTTTTCAAGGGGCAGTCATTTGGTTTGATAAATCTAAGTGTCTAATAGATTTGACTTTTTGTTTCATGCAATTCCATGCAAATTTGAAGGAGATATTGCTTATTTTCTGAAAAATAGTTCAAAACCATTGTTAGGGTAAATAGTGTTAAAAGAAAAGTGCATTACTCTTTTTGTACTTGATGGAAAAGGCTAGAAGTTTGTGAAATGGTTCATTATCATCTATTTTTTCATGTACTAAGGTGGTAGGCTATGAAGATAAAGTTTGTTATTAATTTCATGATGCCCTAGGACTGAGAATTGTGTCAAAATTTGAGAAATGACAGTGTTGAGTGAAGTTTGAGTGTTTTATTGTTGAAATGGGCAATCTAATTGGGAATTGTTGTCTGAAAGGGTTATCAAATGTATTGCGATTCCTTCTTAAAATAAAGATTGGCGAATCATAAGATTTGAAAGAATTTTTGTACACTGTCCTGCTATCACAAAGTTTTGACAGTCAAGTTTAAGAGTCTAGAATGAAGGTTAAGATGGGTATTTTAATGAAATAATTTGAATAGGGTATGGAGATGGTTTTTATTAGTTTTTACAGGAATAATTACACATGTTTATGGCTTAGGAAAGGAAAATGGACTTGGGGTTATGGATTTTTAGTAAACTCTCATGAGAAAAGTATGGGGTTGATATAGTAATGGTTTGTAGTTTTGATTCTATATCTAAGGGTTATTTTTCTAAGGTTAGATTATCAAATATCAAAGCATAAAAACCCAAAGAAAGTAATGAAGAGCAAAGGAAATATAAATGAAAACACAAAACAAAACAAGCTCACCAAGTGTCTTCAATCTCCATGGTTGGCCTCCATTACACCTTCTAACTTGCTGAAAGATGTGCTTCCCTCAGATTCAACGTACGAGCAACTTGACAACAAAGACTATATCCTACACAAGCTTTGAAGGATTTGGAATATGAATGTCCAAAATGAAATAAAGTGTCTATGCCTATGACGAAATGACTACTATGCTTAAGATAAATATGCAAAAATCACAAATAAACTGAAGGCATATGTGTATATGAGTAAGTGTGTGTGTAATTGAAAATGTGAACAAAATTGTCATTTTATAGAAAATGAAATTTTGGACAGACGGACGAGATTGAAAGTTGACAGAAGCCTAAAATTAGAGGTCCAGATTTCATGTGACAATCCCTAATTAGGGTTAGGGAAAAATCATTAAATGAGTGGTCAAGATGTCATCTGAGAAGATCGAATCGGCTTTCGAGAATAAATGAGATAATTAATCAACAAGATAAAGACTTTTGAAAATCAAGAAGATAAAGACTGCTTGATTTATGAGATTCAAAAAATCAAGAAGATAAGAGTTGAAATGAAAAGCAGATTTGGAAAATTAAGAATCTGCTCGATTACTTGATTTTTGGAAGAATATTACCATTTTGAATTAAATTAATTCAAAATATGGATTTTGTGTGATAATAAATAATCGATTTTTAGATTATTTACTAAAATGAACTGACAGTCAAGAATGTGAGATCATTTTAAATAATTTCATTTATTTAAAATGAGGGAAATATAAATTAAATAATTAAAGATAATTATTTAATTTAGAGGATATGATCAATAATTAAATAAATTAATAAATTCATTTAATTATGAGAATTAGTGACATATTAAATAAATAAATGAAACTCATTTATTTAATTAGGAAGAATAAATGAATAAAGGTAATTAAATAAATAAGAAATTTATTTAATTAGAGGAAGACTTAGACAATTAATGACGTATTTAATAAATAAATAAAATTTATTTATTTAATAATCATGAAGAATAAAAGGACATGAATTAATTAAATAATTATGAATTATTTAATTAATAGTCGAATGTGGACCAAGGACATAAATAAGATGTCATAATTATGCTAGGATGAAAGTGGTAAAAATAGAGCTTGCAGGCCTAGGTCATTTTTATGTGTCTACATTTTGCCCCTCTTTGTCATAATGTAGCATGTCGCATTGTGACAAAGAAAATAATTTAAAGTCATGCCCCAGTGAAGGTATGGAGTATCGATGCCCCCTCAAGAAATTATTCAAATTTTGGGCCAGTGACAAAAAAAATTGGAAAGTGTCCCGATAAGTTAATTTAATGACTAGAAAAATGATGGCGCAGGCGGTTTCGGATTCTAACATGTTTAAAGCGGCCAAAGGGGTGGTCAAAGTTGGTCAAAAGGGCCTCTAGTAATAACCTAGTTGACAAATGCCATTTTGACTTTATAAATAGGTTGACAAAGGGGTAAAAGTCAGTTCATTTTCACTATTTACCTTAGCAAATTCGAGAGCTTAGAGCAAAGAGGACTTCTGCGAGGATGGTAATTCCAGTGACTGAGCATCGTGGTGAGATCGTGCAAACCTATAGGTGGCTAGAGGGATCAGAGCCAGCGGTATGTACCCTTAACCCACTTTGTCATTTTCTTGATTTGCGTGCCAAAATTAGGGTTTTAGGGCGAACAATGAATGCGCTGTGACGCATATGCGTGCGCGTAAGCCACATTTGACTTCACGTTCGACGCATTTGATGCGTCGCAACACAAGTGTAAGGGGTATTTAGGGGAGGCTGAGGATGTGTAACACATTTTCTAAAAGGTGTGATGCATTTGCAATATCGTATCGCATTCGAGAGTTATAACACCACATATGTCATTTTGTGACACATTCGCCAGTTTGAGCAATGCATTCAAATGAAGTGACACATGTGCCTGTTATCACCTGAAATTGCACCCTATTGAACCTGATGTTCAACACCTCAGTGTAACATGGGAAGACCTCTAAAGATGTGGGTTTCTTGTAGACAGAGGTCAACCTCCGAAGAAGGTCGACTTCCTTTGGTGTCACCTAAACTACTGATCTTGTAAGGAAAAGGGAGAAGGAATGAATAAAAATAAACTTAAACTAAATCCTATGGTGATACACCTAAATGACAAGAGCAATGAGACACTCAGGTTACACTTGAATACTGATGATGGATATGGGACTGCACAACTAGATTTTGTAGATTATGCATACAAACAGGTTTGACATGCACACACTTTCAAGAAGGAAAAGAAGATTTTCACAAATTAAAAGCTCATGTGCAATTGAATAAACACAGTTCGTAACCTACATAATGATAATTTTGCAAAGAAAGGAATGCTTACATGAAACAAAGCTATAAGGAAAAAGAAATATTTCACGAAATAGCTTGATGAATCACTTGAAAAAGCACAATATTTTGCAAGAACCAGAAGGAAAATTGAACAATCAATGGTAACCAAGGTAAATTTTATATATCATGCTCCAAAATGAGTTACAGAAGCTTGCTAATCTAAGAAAGGACTATAGAAATCACAAAACTTTGAAAAGCATAAGGAGAACTCTCTACAAGAAGGCAAAAATGCCATATATATACAAAAGTGTCGGCCCGCTTGGGCTTACAAATATATCAGCGTTCATAAAGATCTGCCCTTAGATCTTTTTTATGAAGTTAATGTTGTGTCCTCGCTGTCCATGTTGATGAAGAGTCACTCCAGGAATGACCTCCGTGTTCACTTTCGAACTTCCCTGAAGAGTTGTCTCGAATGCTCCTAAGCGTAGAGCAAATCCACATTGCTTTCACTCCGTTGATCTTCTTCACAGGGGTCAAACTGCCACGACTCTCCTGTAGCTTCCTCCGATTGGTTGAACAGATGCCACATAAGATTCTCGAGTGATCAAAGGTCCTTTAGAAAAAATCGCATGTCGGTGAGACACTAATCGTGTCTCCCCGATGCGATTAGACCTCGCAGCAGCATTCAGAAAGACATACGATGGTCGGCGAAATCTCTAATCGAATGAAAAAGTCATACCGATATCGCCTTTTCCATGGGCAAATTGATTGCTATCGGCAAGACACAATTCTTTCGGCAGGACCTCATAGCGAGCTCCTTTCCTCTCCCCGAGCTCACTTCATTTTGGTAAGACCCTATCGGGTCGGTGAGACATCTTGCCGAAGCTATCTTGTTTTGGCGAGAGCTTACCTTCTTGTGCACAATGGTCAACGAGACTATCGGGTCGGGGAGACTTCCCCCCAAACTCAAAATGTTATACTGAAGGCACCCCTTTGTCGGTAGGACCTCATCATTCAGCCAGACCTCATGCCGAAGGAGATATCTTTCGGCGAGCCCATTTCATCTCGACAAGACCCTATTGGGTCGACAAGACATCATGGCTAGCACCCTTCTTTTGCCGATGCTGCTTCCCTTTCTTGTCGAGGAGACCACCACTTGTCGGCGAGACCTTTCACCAAGCTTGTTTCCTTCGCCAATGCCACCTTTCTTGTCGGCGAGACCTCACCCTATTGGTGAGACCTTACAGTGAAGCCCCCCATATACACCAAAGGCATCTTGCTTCGGCAAGACCTTACCGGGTCGAAAAGACGTCTCCTTGAAACCAACCCACTTTGGTGAGACCTCACTCGAACTCAAAACCTATCGTCGAGAGTTCCATCTTTCGGTGAGATTCTGCCTCATCGGCGAGATGTTACACTGAAGCCACCCTTGTAAAAAAAATATTGGCATGACCTCCCTCCAACCAGAGAGATACATGAAGACTCATGGCGACCCGAATGTCCCGGCGATGGGTGTATTAAACCAAATAGAACGCACTGCTAGTTGACAAGACAATAGGAGGGTCTTGCCGACTTTCATCTCTGATGAATTTTTTGTGCCAAAAGTTGATCGAGGCATGCCTTCCAATAGACCTCCTTGTGAAAAATCCTTAGGTGCATGATCTAACCCTTGATGCAAATTCCCCATTTGGCCTTTATGAACACCTGAAACACAATTTGTCCTGCCTGATGAGCCCATAGGTGAAAATCGAGCAACAGTGCCATAAACTGTGATGCAAGTGATCTGATGCGACACAATTGAGTGACAAAATGATGCAATTGATATGTCGTGATGCATGTGAAGTACGAAATGATATACCATTGTTTCGTGACACAGGTACAGTCAACGCAATGCATTTGAATTTGACTTTGACTAGGGCTGATTCTGATGCTTTTCAAATTTTAAGTTCTTTTTAGTTATGATGATGATAATGACGATTGTCCAAAAGGTATTGACACATTGTTTGATCATGTGCAGAGAAAACTAGCACCCATATATACGTGAGAGAGAAAGCCATCGACCTTCCGATTCGGAGATCAGCTGACTCCGCGAGAGTGACGACGGTTGATGCAGCTAGGTCTTTATTATGTTGCCTATATGCCTACTATTTAGGAAAATAGGGGACTGATGACTGCATTGTCTAAGCAATGGCGTTTAGAGACATGCTCATTTCACTTGCCGACGGGACAGGCGATAGTCACGCTAGAGGACGTGTATCGTATTCTACATCTACCGATTCGAGGAGAGTGAATCATTTACGACCCTCAACATGGCTATCAAACATTTACAACCTACTATCGGGATGAGGGTACAAGACTTGGCATCGAGGGATATGATATCCGCTCAGAGTTTATGGCGAAGCATTATGCCCGGTTTGATGCATTTTTGGTGACACTGATCGACGAGATATTGATTCCTGACCATCGTGGACATGGGTTTCCCATTGGTTGGGGAGATGTGCTTGTGGGCATGAGGCGAGACCAAACTGTTTATGCCTGGGGGTACTTTTTGCTAGGCATGCTTTACCATCAGCTTCACGAGGTAGCCTATAGGAGGGCACAAAGCATTGGGTGTGGGACTACACTTCTGATGATATGGGCCTGGGAGCATGTGGCCATATTCCAACCTCCTATCCAGAGACCACAGCTAGCCAAGGGGATTCCTTACGCCTACTACTATGTCAGTGCCCTATAGAAGATGAGGATGGGAGAGACAGGTTGGTGGCGCCATCAGATTGACACCATGGTTACATTCATTTGGAGGCCTTACAGAGACTGCCAGCAGTGGGATGATGAGGATGACCATCTCAAATTTTGCAGACAATACCATTACCTAATTGGGAGGATAGTACAGAGTTAGCTCATCCTAGAGATGTATCTGCCGCAGCGTGTCCTCAGACAGTTTGGAGAGCAGCAGGGTGTACCCACAGGCATAGTCAAGTATGCTGATCTTCTAGGGAGTCAGCCTGGGGGCCACCGATTCCTGTAGCCTTTTCTAAGCAGCAAATTGATGGGCTAGTAGCCCAGTAGTGGGGATGGGGACTACTAGCTGACTATGAATTATGGTGGTAGGCGCATCAACCAATGCCACTGATAGATCTGGATGGGCCAGCACTGATTGATAGGAGGTCAGTTATACCACGTGTGCCATGAGCCAGGCGAGGGGGCCGAGATGGTGACAAAGGAAGAGGTAGGGGGAGAGATGGCGGCAGGGACGGAAGCAGGGGGAGGGATGGAGGCAGGTGGAGGGATGGAGACCGAGGTGGAGGGTGAGATGGGGTAGGGATAGAGGCAGGGGTGGAGGGCGAGATGGGGGTAGGGACGAAGATCGGGGTGGAGATGATGGAGATGATGGGGATGACGGAGGGGATGGCCAGAGACAAAGGAGAGATGGCCAGAGTAGGGTAGGAGGGTGCAACCGTGTGTGGCTAGAGCAACATTGGATGCCATCCCAGAGGTGGCTAAGGAGGGGGAGAGACAAGAGGGGGAGCCGAGGCAAGAGTAGGAGGAGCAGCCGAGGCAGGAGCAGGAGGAGGCCAAACAGGAGCAAGAGCCTGAGGTGGATGTGGATGTGGATGTAGATGTGCCTTGGGACGAGGGAGTCAATGATGAGGAGGTCGCAAAGGATGATGATGATGATGATGATGCTATGGATGGGGCTAAGAGACTCCTGAGATGGAGGATGGTGGAGGGAGAGGAGGAGATACCATCTACCTTGACATTGCCCCAGGACGCCACGACAGACTAGAGGGTGGAAAATCTACAGAGGAAGCTAGATGAGAGTGCGGCATAGGTCAGGGCACTACAACCAGAGCTAGAGGTGGCTCGAGTAGAGCAGGATCAGGCAGTGATCCACCAGTAGGAGGCAACATAGTGGTGTGTGGAAATTGTGGCATTATGTTTAGGACCTTCAAGGGATATGGCTTGTGAGCTTGCCAGGGTGAGCACTCAGTATGGGCACAAGACCCTCTATGAGCAAGCAATGCCTCCTGAGAGATGAGATCCTACACTATTGCGCTCACAGATGAGGATAGGAAACGGTCATAGATCAGGGAGTGGGAGTAGCAACAGGAGTCACACTAGTGTAGGAGGGTCTACCTCATCGGGGCACACATCAGGGCACAAGTCCCACCACTCACACAGGCATGCCTCAAGTCATCATTCAAGCCACAGTCATGGGTCTACCGGTTTAGAGCAGAGGTCAGTACAGAGGCAACCACTAGTGATAGATCCTTTGTCCTCTTAGAGTCAGGCTGCAGTGTTAACACAGGTGCCTATTACCGTGGAGATGATGCCATTAGTGTCAATTCCATTGGTTGCACAGACAGAGGTTGCTACAGGTCCACCCATTACCTTAGTGTCGGGCACAGATCCTCAGTCACCAGACTCTTCACTGCGAGGGGATGAGGAGAGCATTTCATAGGGCCATACTTACTACGTTTAGTTTCATGTTTCAGTCTTTATGTTATGACACTTTATGTATTGACTATCGAGCCTGCGTGCTCTATTTTTGGGATATCTCATGACTCTATCCTGTGACATTGTATATTTTGAGATAATGCTATATGATCTAGTTTTGATGTGGCCTACATGTGTGTTATGCAATGTTATTTGATTTATGCATTATGATATATGATGGATGACTCGTGTATGATATGCAATTATGATGGATGATGGTATTATTTATGTCTTTTTCATGTATGTCCTATGATGCTTACTTATGATATGATGCCATGATGATGCAATGCTTATTTATATGTTATGTCTATTTTGTGATGATGATGATAATGATATGCATAATGTATTTATTTGAATGGACGCCATGTTTATGATTATGTATGCACTTATGTTTAATGCTATGTATGTCACAGGATATCATCTGTATGAGATGGATGAGAGAAGATGACCAGACCGAAGGAGATGCATGTTAGTTCCTAGACCAAATCCTTCAAAACTTTTCCGTAGGACTTTAATATTTATTGCTCTTAATCATCATTGGGCAGACTATTGTAATGGCCAACAAACACCATGATATGACATAGATCAAGGTGTGCAAGTTCGTACCATCACATAAGACAAGAAGTCACTGACACGGATGATAATGACTCATACGAAGAGTGCAATTACCCCAGTCTTTTTGTCATAGTCAACCACAAGCAGAAAAAGACAAGGACAAGTCATGAAATATCATCGCTTCTCTAAATCTTGTTTCCAGGACATCCTTGAGAAACTAGCAACATGATTGCCAAAATAAAAATAGAGCCCTTATCATGATATGTCGCTATTTTTTCTAAATCCTAAAATCAGGACCTCGCTGAGAAACTAGTAATCATGTGTGTCAAAAGTCAAGACAAACGTCATGATACGTCGCTGCTTCTCTAAATCTTGTTGTTGGGATCTCACTGAAAAACTAGTAACATGATAAAAAGTCAAAAAACAAGTGCCAAGTGTTTGCCAAGTGTGTCTGGATACCTAGTGTTTTAATGTCAAGATGTTAGGTTTGATGATGTTAAGATGCCAGGGTGTCAAGGTTTTGACGATGCCAGGATGACGAATGTCAAAGATTGCCAAATTCAGGAAGGACACATCCTTAATAATGTTGATGTCGAGAGGTTTGATCCCTAAATGTCAAAAGGGATCCCTCGAAATGCCAGTGACAGGGATGGTGACAATGCCTAGGAAGGTGTTATGCCCTGCATAACCACCCCATTTTGATCTAGAACAAAACGGGTCCCCCTTTCTTTTCCTTTCTTTGCCTTTGGTTTTTGCTTTTGCTCTTGGGGTTCTTCGGGTTTTCTCCTGAGTTCGGGATTTTCCATCCCATTCGGATTTTCCCGAATCTCGCTCAAACTCTGGCTGAGCGTTGTTGTTCGGGGATTTTTGGTCTTCACGGAATTCTACGTGGACCAGATTTTTGCGGATGTCCTTCTCTTCCGGATTTTCCTGAAATCCGTTGTTCCTTGTTTGTTCTGGGTTTGCTGGAATGTCTTCTTTTTCGCGGATTTCCTCCTGGTCTGGATTTTTGCGGTTTTCTGTCTCCTCCGGATTTCCCCAAAATCCGTTGTCCCCTGTTCTTTCTGGGTTTTCCGGAATCTCTTCTCCTTCGTGAAAATCTGTCCTGCGTAGATTTCCCCAGAATCTGGTAAAATGTGAAGAAATATGGTGTGATAAGGCTAGTTAACAAATGGTGATGCATTTTATGTTTCATTGATGCTATTTTGAGGTCTCACATGTTGTTCCTTGGTTGATAATGATCGAATTGAGCTTCTAGTGGGTGTTTTCATGCTTTTTCCACTGGAATCCGCCTAACTCGGAATCCTCTAAAATTCCTCCTTGGCTTGGATTCCGCAGGTTGGCCTGAAACTCGAACTATTGTATGATCATTTTTTTTGAAAATTTAACGGTACCCTGCTAGCATATGATTCATTTTAATGATGATTTTGATTTATTAACTTCTATCTGTATGATCTTTATTATGGTTTTCTTCCTTGAATGTAGGATTAAATCACACATAGGATGGTATTTGCCAAGGGAGCTTGGCTGGAATGCTTTCCCCAATTCAGTTGGTCATAAAAATCAACTAAAAAGAAAGTCGGAAAGACCTTGCAGATGTCTTGCCGACTACCAGTGCATTATGCTCAACATGCATCTGTGTTACATTTCGGCAAGACCCCAGAAATGCCACGACAATCCAAGTTCACATGCGGGTCCTTGTCGGCATAAAAATATCCCTACCAAGAGGTCTTGGCGAAATCTCCATGTATCGCCGATCGGCGTCAAAAAGATTCATACATCAGCGAAAGGTTTTCTCTTCACCAAGAGGTCTTGGCGAGTTCACGAAGTCTCCCCGACTAACAAGAAGAGTCTAATACTTCGATGGGAGTTTATCTTCGGAGAGATGTCTCAGGGAAATCTCAAAGTCTTGTTGATCGCCGATAAGAGCATACGTGAGGGAAAGTGGTTCACCTTCGGCGTAAGGTCTGGCCGAAGTGCTAAAGTCTCGGCGAAACGAAAGGCTCGCGAGGAGTCTTGCCAACAAGGAAGGAGGCCCCAAATGAAATCAAAGGTTCGCCAAAGGATAAAACCTTCAGCATAATGTCTGGCCGAAGAAGTGAGGTCACAGCGACAAAAGCGGGATCGGTGGGAGTCATCTTCTTCGGCATATGGTCTCGGTGAATTCATAAAGTCACACTGACATGGCACGAGGGATTCTATCAGTGGTCTTCGGAAAGAGAATTAATAAGTCTCGGCGACCAAAGAAAGAGCACATGGAGGTTTTCGTCGAGACATAAGGCTTCTATAGGACATCTCCCCGACCGAAGAGAGTCTCAGTGACATAAAAGAGAAGTTCAGCGAAAGTGAAAGAAATCGGCGAAAGGTCTTGCCGATACAAAAGTCTCGGCGACAGCAGGGCAAGGTCACCAAGAGGTTTTTCCTTCAGCAAAAAGTTTTACCGAAGCAGAAGGGTCCTGCCGATAAGAAATAGAGCTCGCTGAAGGATATGAGACTCGGTGTAATGTCTCACTGACTCATGAAGGTCACGCCGAAACAAAAAGAGAAACTGGTGCGAGGTCAATAAAAGGATGTCGGGGAGACTCCAAAAGAAAACAGGAGCTTCACCATGTGGTCTCATCGAAAGGATGTGGTCTTGCTGATGGTTTTTGTGAGCTCGGTATAACTTCTGTAGCTCGCAGAAATGTCTTGTCGACTGCCATATGCTATGTTGATAACTGTTAAGATGAAATTGCATTGGGGAGACATGATAAGTGTCAACCGACATGTGATTCAATGGGGATCACTTTTGAATGCCCAGGAATCTGGCATGGCGAATGTCTAACCCATCAAGAGGAAGTTGACCAATTGACTGTTCCAGGGAAAGAAGACCAACATAATGCAAACCAGATGGATTCTTTCTAAGAACCGTTGATGATGAATCCGCTCGGGTGATAATGCAAAGATCTATAGGGAGGCCCGATGGCATTTCTAGGATGATCAATGTACAAAGAGGTTCAGAATAGAAGGAGGCCGAAAGAAAGAAGAAACTATGAGTCACAGGGGCAGCTGTAGTGACAACTGGCAGAAGATAGGTTAGTATTAATGGGGATATTCCAAAGCATTCAGGGCAGACTGCAGGAGAGTTCAAAGATGGACACGGAGACAGAAGAGTTAATGCTGCAGCAGTAAAAGATCTACATCTTTCATCAGCATGGACAACAAGGATTCACATTGAATGCAGTTTTGACTTTCCTCAAAAAGATTTGAGAGTCGACTCTCCTATATGCAGATATTTTGTAAACCCTACCATAGGGGACAGCGCATCTTTTTTTGATACATTCTGTATATAAGGCATTCTTGCCTTTTTGTAAAGGTTAGATCTTCCAGGGTTAGAACTTTTAGTGTAAGCACTTCTAGATTAGAACTTCTAGTTAGTAGTCAGTAGAATGGGAATAGAGGGGATAGAAGTTGATCCTGATTCTTTGTAATGGGAGCTTCTTTTGTCTTCTTAGAGTAGAAGTTAGATTCAAAATAGACTAATGTCTCTTTTAGTCTTCTTAGTGTAAATGGAAACAACTTGGAGTCATAGATTTTTTGTACACTGGTGATTGTGCCAGCTTTGTAATTGTTGTTTATCTATTTTATGAACAGTAGAAGCAACCAAATCTTAATCTATTTCATGTTGTGTTTCAGAATGGTGTTTGTCTTGAGTTAATCATTGTATTTGAAAGCTTTCAAGGAATGAGTTTGATTTTACGTTTTTGTTTAAATGGTAACTTGCAATCTGCTGTTGAAATCAGCATTGTGAATGGGTGAAGTTGTGTGTTAGTCACAAGTTAATTTTGTTCTGCAGTTTTAGTTAGGAATTCCTTGGAAGGTGACAGGTCTGGTTAATTTGGATGAAGTATTATTCTTTTCTATTCCAAAGCCCTGATCCATCTTTTTTATATTTTTTAAAACCCCGATTAGAATAGGTTTTAAGTTTATGTTTTCTCTCATAACAGTCCAAAAGCTCAACACCAGTAGGCCACTTGAATATTACTATTACATCGACCACTGAGGGACATCAACACAGTTGAGAACCAACTACCAAGACCTTGGGAGTTAAGCATCCATGTGTTGCCTTTCTCTTTCAGGAGAAACATAGTAGCAGTATTTTGTTTGCATGTTGTTGTGCCATTTGGGACGTCAACAGAAGGACACATCCTAAGGCATAAATGATAGAGTTTGTTCTTTAGGACACATTTGAAGAATACTGATGTCGAGAGGAGTGATCCTTTGATGTCAAGAGGATCCCTCAAAATGTCGAATGACAGTGAAAATGCCTAGGAAGGACACATCCTAAGGAATGAATGACAGAGGCTATTCTTCAAAAGGACACATCTAGAAGATAACCAATAGTTGACAGTTTGACAAGTTATGATCATTTGACTTGTTTTGACTGAGTTTGACTTGTTTCGACCATATGTCGATTTCTTTTGACATGCTGATGCAATTGTCATGTTTGAATAAATGATTGTCATACCTTGTTTTAGGAGTTTTCCCGTTTGGAAAATGATTTGTCTTGACTTGAAGACTTTTGACATGTGTGCCAGTGTAATGCCATGAACCCTAATGGACTAACCTAGTGCGGCCTCGGGGGCTCATCGATAGATGGCCTTGCCTACGTCATACACTCAGAGACTTCGTAGTTCGACACAACCAATGACCTTTTCTTGATGACAAAAGATTGCATCATGATTTTATTTTGACAAACCTAAAAGGACTGACCTAATGTCTCGGGGACTCGAAAATGAATCTTTCCTATGTAGCAAATGCGCAGAGACAACGTAGTTCAGACGAATGATGAAGATTGATTGATTGACATGACAAACTTGACAAGATATGACTCTGTTTTGCGTTTTCTAGGCATTTTGAATTTGTTGGGGTTTCTTCAGGACAATTTTCAATTTTTAGGTCTTTCTTTAGGACAGTTTGTGATGTTTTAGGTCTTTCTTCAGGACATTTTGTGATGTTTTTGGTCTTTCTTCAGGACATTTTGTGATGTTTTTGTTTTTTCTTTAGGACTTTTACAATTATCGAGACCATGCGTGATATCCACTGCAATCACATGATAAAAAAATTTCCCCTAGTTAGGTCCAAGACTTAGCCAATTTTAAAGGACGTGAACGGGATGTGCCCGGGGTGTCGGATGGACAGTATTCAGGACTTGATGTCAACCTTTTGTCAACCATGAAAGGAAGGGTATGTTGTCATGGCAAATGTCATGGCGGCGATGGAAAACGTGTTTCATCATTGGCCAAGACAAATAAAGTAACAATAGATGGTAGAGCAATGATTGATTATGCATGGCACCTGTTTGCCAGGTTTTCACCATGGTACTTATCCAAAGTGCATGTTTGCCAAGTTTTCACTATTGGATGAATTATTTCTCTTTACTATTTTTGTCATCATTTTTTTATTATTTTTCAAAAAAAAAATTTGTATTTTTAAGGTTTTCAGGTTGACCTTCTGATGCTATGCATAGAACTTTCAGAGATGTAGACTATTGATAGGCTCTGTCAATTGTTCTCCATCTGGAGTGGCCAGCTGATAAGCTCTAGAACCAAAGGAGGATATGATGACGTAGGGACCTAGCCAATTTGGTTCAAATTTTCTAGGCTTTTCTCTGTTAGCTTGATTCTTAGGGTTCTACATGAGGACTAGGTCACAAATGTCGAATTTCCTGACCATTACTCTCTTGTTGTAACTGCGACATAAACGGTTCTGATATGCCTGCAAATGGTTCAAGGAATTATTCCTTCTTTCCTCTAACATCTCTAGCTTGTGTAGACATGACTGTCTATACTCCTTGTCATCGGTCAGACCCTTCAGGGAGACTCGTAAGGAAGGAATTTCAACCTCAATGGGAAAGATGGCCTCAGCTCCAAAGACCAGGGCGAAAGGAGTGGCTCACGTAGGCATACAAATGCTAGTGCAGTAAGCCCAAAGAGTAGGGTTGAGTTGAATATGCCAGTCACGACCAGCGTCATTGACAGTTTTTTTAAGGATTTTAACAATGGTTTTATTTGATGCCTCGGCTTGACCGTTTCCATATGGGTAATACAGAGAGGAAAAATGATGTTGGATATGAAATCGCTCACATAACTCAAGAACATCTTAGTTTTTAAACAAATGTTCATTGTCAGTGATGATGGATTGTGGAAGGCCATAACGGAAAATGATATAGTTAAGAATAAATTTGGATATTTGTTTGTTGGTTATGTACGTCAAAGGTATGGCTTCGATCCACTTTGTAAAGTACTTCATGGCGGTTATGATGAATTTGTGGCCATTGGACGAGGTAGGATGGATCTTTCCCATGAGGTCAATTCCCCATTGTGCGAAGGGCCATGGAGATGTGATTGGCCAAAGTTCTTGTGCTAGAGTGTGAATCAAATCACTGTGAATCTGGCATTGGCGACAAGTCTTGACATATTTTAGTGCATCTTTCTCAATTGTCGGCCAATAGTACCCAAGTCTCGTAATCTTCTTGGCCAGAGTAGGACCACTCGAATGAGACCCGCATATACCCTCATGTACTTCACGTAAGGTTGTATGTGCTTCGTTGGTGTCAATACATCTAAGGAGGGTGTTGTCAAAGCTACGACGATAAAGGGTGTCGCTGACAATGGCATATCTTGCGGATTTTTAGATAAAAGACTTCCTCTGGTTATTAGACAGATTAGGGGGGAGGGTTTGAGACTTAAGGTAGTCATGGATGTCTTCGTACCAGGGAGAATTGGGACCAACAAGCTCACAGACCATCTCTGATTCTGGAACATCGTAGGTGGGGACCAACAGTTGTTCTATCAAGAATTCCAGTTGAGGCATATTGCTTGGAATGTCGAGGAGAGAGCCTATTGTATCCATGTCGTCTGCTGCTTTGTTTTGTGCTCTCAGAACTTGTTCAAAAGTCACCATGTGAAAGTATATCTGGAAACTATCAACCATTCGTTTGTAGGGCATTAGCTTCTCATCTTTTGTGTCATAGTCATCATTGACTTGGTTGATGACTAATTGAGAATCCCTGTAGACATGCAATGCTCTGGTTTTCCATTTTATTGTCATTCTAAGTCCTATAACTAGTGCCTCATATTCTGCCATGTTATTTGTGCATGGGAAAGCTATGCGGAAAGACTTGGGAATGGAATCTCCTTGAGGGGTGATAAACAATATCCCTTCCCCCGAGCCATGATTAGTATGCAATCCATCAAAGTATAGCCTCCAGGGTGACTTTGGTTCTGTATGGAATATTGATTCATTTGGGAAATATGCCACTAAGGGATGATCACTTTGAATAGGCACGTCTACCAATTGGTCCACAATCACCTATCCTTTGATTGCTTTTCTTTCGACATATTGAATGTCGTATTCACTTAGAATCATGACCCATTTTTCTAGACGTCCTGTTAATGTTGCACGACTCAATAGGTATTTGAGGGGATCAATATTTTCTACCAACTGTTTCTGATGGCTCAACATATAATGTCTTAGCTTCTGAGCTACAAAGACAACTGCTAAACAAGCACGCTCAATTGACGTGTAATTCAGTTCATACCCGACCAGTGTCTGACTGATATAATATATGGCCCTTTCTTTTTCTTCTTGGTCGCTTTGTGCTAGCAATGCCCCCAGTGCTGAAGTAGTGGCATAAATGTATAAGATCAACGGTTTTCCATGAATGGGCGCCATGAGGACTGGCAGTGACAGTAAGTAATCTTTTATTTGTTGAAAGGCATCTTGGCATTTATCTGTCCACACAAAGGGGATGCCTTTGCACAAAAGATATTGGAATGGTTGACACTTGTCAGCTAATTGTGCTATAAAGCGCCGGATAGATTACACCCTTCCCTGTAATGTCCTGAGTTCGCTTATTCCTCTAGGAGGAGGCATGTCCATGATGGCTTTGAATTTTGCTGGATCAACTTCAATGCCTCTTCGAGAAACTATGTATCCCAAGAGTTTTCCAAATGTTACACCAAAGAAACATTTCTTAGGATTCATTCGGACTTTGTATTCTTCTAGTCTCTTGAAAATTGTGTCTAACACTTTCAGATGATCTTTTCTTGTTACTGATTTAACCAGAAGGTCATCTACATAATCTTCCATTATTTTATGCATCATTTCATGAAATATTGTGGTCATAGCCCTTTGATATGTGGCGCCCGCATTTTTAAGACCAAATGGCATGGCATTCCAGCAGTATGTACCCCAATGGCAAGTGAATGTTGTTTTATGTTGATCTTTGGGGGCAATACAAATCTGGTTATAGCCGGAGAAACCGTCCATAAGGGACAACATCTCAAATCCTGTTGTGAGGTCAACTATGATATCAATATTCAACAAAGGAAAGTCATCTTTTGGGCATGCCATGTTTAATTCTCTGAAATCTGTGCAAACTCGGATCATTCCATTTGGCTTCATTACAAGCACAAGGTTAGATATCCATTCAGCATAATCAATAGACCGTATGAACCCAACATCTAGAAGTTTCTTCAACTCAACCTTGACCAATAGAGTGACCTGAGGATGAATTTTGTGTAACTTCTATTTAACCGGTTTGGCGTTGGGAAATAGTGGCAGATGGTGCAAAACCAGTTCTGGGTCTAGTCCCGGCATGTCAGCATAGGACCATGCGAAGTTGACTTTACGTTCTACAAAGAACTTGTGAAATTTTGGTCTCTCTTCTTCAATCAAGGATGCAGCAAAGAGGACCATTTTGGGATCTTCTGCTATTGATATGTTATCTTCTATTGTGTCATTTATGAGCATAGTTGATTTCTCTTGTGTTACAGGAAGAAAGTACAGTCCTCCATCTTTGGGTGCCTCAGAGAGGCTGCACAATCTAGTTCAATGGAAAATCTTTCCTTGTGATCACCACTGGGTATGCCCTCACGTAATCCCATAAATTCTGCAATAGCCTCATCATTCTGAAAGGTGTCTAGGACTAGCAAGCCTTGTTGGTCCCAATCGATTAATTGTGGATAGACTAGGGAAATGTCATCGTTAGCATTAGTGACTTGAGGGGAGGATGCAGAAAGCATGTAGACAGATTCAAAGATATTGTAGATGAAATTATCATCATCCAATTCCACATCAGACTCTATCCAATATTCCCCTTCACTTGTTTCATAGTCATTGTCAAAGTAAGGGGTGAAGGACTTGGAGTTGTGGTTGTCAGCGTTATCTAGAAGTTTAGATGGATTTGATTGTTGGTTACTAGATTTAGGTGGTGGGTCTTGTATGTCATGGGGAAGGGAAATGGAACTGTGACTATTTGGTGCCTGATCGATTTTAAATGTTTGCCAAAAATTTTGTTTAGAGGTAAGCTCCCCCGTTTCAATGAACAAATGATCGAGGCAACAATCACTTAAGGATCTTTGGGAACCAAATTCCCACTCTTGGGAGTCAGTTTTGGTAAAGGTTTCCTTAGTGATCTGGACACTTTCTGAAGCATGCACACGCTCACTTGAAATTCCACTGTTACGTCAGTCATCATTGTTGGGAAATCCATATCCTAATCCAAGATACTTTGGTATTTTGAAAGATTTTATGGGCTCTCTTCGTCCAATTTTATTTCTTCCTAGGCCACTAGTTCCATCATAGCCCTTAGCCTTCATCATGTCATATCCCTTGCCATATCTCTTAACTAGTAATGGGGGTAGTTCGGCCATATCTTTATAGAGCCATTCTGTAATATCGGAAAGGTCCTCGTTACTCATGTCTCCCCATTTTATGAAAACTATTTTTGGTGGAAATTTGAAAATTTCTTTGGGTTCCATTCTAAAACATGGTCAACCATAGACCTTCGGAGACTTGGGTATTGTTGTGATGCTATATGTTGTATGTAGTTTGAATTCTCCACAGCCTAGGTCCTGGATCTTGACATTGGGTTCATCCTTAGGAAGTGTGGAAGATGGTGGCGTGGTGGAAGATGTGGATGGAGTGGACGTGGAAGATGATGTGAGTGTGGATGGGTCAATGTATTTAGAAGAAGAGCAGCCAGGAGCTTCTCAGTTGATGGGCACTCAGTTTGCAGAAATACCCCTTAGGTTGGTACAATATTGAAAAGGGTCAGGGTCTCCATATATGGTGATTTTTGTGCCGTCAAATGGGAATTTTAAGCATTGGTGATATGTCGAGGGTACGAATTTTAGGGCATGAATCCATGGACAGCCGAGCAAGATGTTGTAAGGTAATTCTAGATCTAGGACCTAGCAAGTTGTATCCACAATGACTAGTCCCACTCTGATAGGAAGATAAATAATGCCTCGTGAAGAGCGTTCTTCGTCATCATATGCTTTTATGACTACTCTTTGTAGGGTCCACACATGCATCAGAAAATCCTAGAGCCTTAACTAGTTTCAAGGAGCATATGTTCAATTCTGCTCCGCCATCTACTAAAACTCTTCTGACCTTGTGCTTATGGACAAAAGTTTCAATGTGTAATGCATCGTTATGGTTAGTCTTAGGTGACGAGTAGTCTTGATCAGAAAAGGTGACGTGGTGAGGCGTAGTGAGGTATCCCACCATGGTGTCAAATTGGTTGACATAAATATCCTTAGGGATTGATGACTCTTGCAGGGTTTTATCTAGTATAGCCTTATGCGTGGGAGAGATGTGAAGCAACTCAAGTATGGAAATCTGCACGGGAGTTTTTCCAAGCTGGTCGATAAGGTTAAACCGACTCTTAGGTTGTGATTGCTTTGTGGTCAAGGCAGGTTGTGATTGCCTAGGAGATGGACTAGGTATGGTAAGCTTAGGTTTCCTAGCGGGAGGTGGACCAACTATGGTGATCTTGCCACTTCGAGTAGTGGCATTGCATTGGGGTGCTCATTTGACTGTGATGGTGTTGATGTATTCATCGTCAGTTCAGACATTGTTTATAGTAGGTCCACTGGAATAGTCATACTTGGCGTAGGTGAAATTGGCTTGATTATTGTTTGTCTTAGGACCTAATGTGAAGCATTATTAGAACCATGGTCCTCCAATGGGTTTTTATGAATGGTATGGTCAGAATTTGATGGGAATTGTGGCCCACCTAATTCGATTATTCAACTCTTGATAAGGTCTTGTACAATATTTTTGAGTTGTCGTCAGGACGATGTCTTATGTCCTTTAGCCTGGTGGTAAGCACATAAGGCATTATCATCCCACCATGATGGTTTAAATTTCCCTGGGTCATATGGTTTTGGTTCTTCAAGTGTGATGAGACCGTTCTGAAGGAATTTCTTGAGGACTTCCTCCATGGGCTCACCCAAGGGAGTGTATGTGCGACCTCTGGGGAATTGTCTCATCTAACGGTATTGTCCTTGATTTTGACTGTTTTGACCATTTTGGTTGTTTGGGATGGCATTGGTGGGGGGTTTTAGTATCGTCATTGGCTTGTTTTGTGGTTGAACCCATTTCAGAGCTAGTACAGGACCCATAGTGTTTATAGCCTTGGCATCAACAACACTATCGTTGGTAACATGTTTATTTTTGACCCATTACTTATTTTTGTCAGTGGGAGGATTTGTGTTTGTGTTTTTAGGACCGTATCTTAGCTCTCCCTTTACGATAAGGGATTTCTCAATCTGGACTCCTTTTTCAACTAGGTCCGTGAAGGTTGTGCAACAATGTACTTGTAATGCATATTTTAAGGGTCCTAGAAGTGTTTAAATGAACATGTCCACATTTTCCTTTTCAGGTATGTCGATGTGACAATGACTAGCTAGAATTTTCCATTTTTGAAAGAATGGGATGAATTTTTCACCAGCATCCTCTTGCGTGAGATTGTATAAACTAGTAATAGAGGTGTCCATGTCAATGTTGTACATGTAATTTTTTATGAATTTTTGTTTAAGTTCATCCCATGTTTGGATATCCTTTTGAGTGGAGAACCATTCAAGGGTAGGACCTGCAAGACTTTTAGAAAAAAGTCTCATCAAGTACGTTTTTTCATAGGCGACGTCCATACAGTTGGTTACAAATTCTTGGACATGTTCAATAGGGTTTGTCTTTCCTCTGTATTTGGTAAAATTAGGTGACACATATCCCGAAGGAAATGGTGGCATGTGTAAGTTCATGTCGAAGGGATATACGGTTAGATCATATGACACTTCTAATTTCTTGCCAGATATTTGTATGTTTTCTATGGTCTTTTCTAGACCCATCATCTTTGCTTGTAAGGCTTCGATTATAGGGTCATTTGTGGTCCCATACATAGGATTGATTGGTACGCCATAGGTCCCCATTTGTTGTGAGTGGATGTTGGCATTTTGTTGGGATACATGTTGTTGTGACCTGTATGATGTGTTCTGATTTGCGTGTTGTTGGTATTGAAAGTTTGGATTGGGGGCATGTTGGTGAGTATGAATATGAGGATATGTTGGGATGTGTCCACTAGCCATTTGGGTCGATATTTGGGGAATATGGTGACCATGAATATTTTGATGTGTGAATGATGTCATAGGTTGTGTGTTTTGACTGCCTTGTACAAATTGTTGGGTTTGTACAAGGGGAATGGTCATGTTTTGTCCTTGGTAGGTGGTGGCATTAAGTTGTGTTGACGCATTAACATTTTGTTGTTGTCCTTGAATAAAGATATGTCGTTTACCTCCACCCAAAGGATTTTGTGAGATACCAATGAGAGGATAAGATGAAGATGTACTCATGGTACTAGATGTAGTTGTCAATGGAGGATTTGTATGGCTTGATGATGCCCCCATGGAATTTACCATAGTGGTAAAGAGAGGATTGGAATAACTTTCCTACACTGCCAAAGACCCAAAGGTGGTTCCAGTTGATTGTGATGGTGTTGTGGATATTGTGGGCACTGTGACAGATTGTGATCCTCCAATAGATGTAGCATTTATTGAATTGGAGTTGTTTGGCATGTTGGAGGTAGCACTCACGGTCGTTGTGAAATTTTGTGAGGTAGCATCAAAAAAGGTATTGTTTGTGGTGTTTGGAGGTTGACCACTATTCTACATGATATGTGTATTGTTTATTTTATTGACAGGAGATGTTGATCTCAAGGTATCAATGTCAAACCCATGAGGTAATTTAGCGCCTTG
This sequence comes from Sequoia sempervirens, assembly GCA_007258455.2. Lineage (NCBI taxonomy): Eukaryota > Viridiplantae > Streptophyta > Pinopsida > Cupressales > Cupressaceae > Sequoia > Sequoia sempervirens. Next base: position 10,794,107 of record VDFB02000008.1, read on the forward strand.
ACTTAAAAGTATGGCCAAATATCTATCTCTGTCATATAAGACCATTTGTTCTACAAAGTAGGCCGCCTCTAGATCTTGTGCTGCTACCTCTAGGTTTTCCTCAAGTATTTTTCCATATTCATCCTTACGTAAGAATTGTTCAAAGGGGTTGTTTGATGAGGATGGTATGGTCATGAGAGGTTGAGTATTCGTTTTGCTAAATGGGTCGTCAAAAGTCCAATTTGGGTCATAAGTGTGATTGGTGACATTGGAATTAAAATCTTGTCCAAAGTTTGCCATTTGTCTTTTCTTTCTTTGGAGTCTAGTTTCCACCATAAAAGGGAATTGCTCAAATGAGGGTAATGAAAATGATGACGAAATGCAAGGATGATACTGGCCTATGTTTTTTTGTATTTTTGTATTTTGAGGGATGACAATGCAAGGTGATGACTAGGGAAACGATTGATGCAAAATGACAAGGTTGTCAAAGCCAAAGTATCGAATGAGGAATAAGATGGTAATGCTGACGAAGGACTAAGGCGATTAATGCAAAGTCTAGGTTCAAAATGAGGACTAGAGGTGGACAATGCAAAGTCTAAGTTAAAAAAATGGTGACTAAGTTTGGAAAATGTTTGGAGAAAGGTTTGTCTAACCACTCTAAGCTTGACATATGTCTAAATTTAGGTTATCAAAAGGACTTGGTAAAGGGACTAAATGACAAGGTCAAAATGACGAGTGAGCTTGCCTAACTAGACTGTTGAGTTGGAGGTTCTCACAAAAATGACAATGACCAAAAAGAGGAATAATGACTATGTCCCAAGATACCCTAATTTTGAAAACAATGGTTTTTGCAAAGTGAGGAGATTTGGCCTAATCCAAAGTTTTCCAAGATGAATCCTAAGGGAAAAATAACGATTATGATGCCTAGAGAATGCAACTGAAATATGGAAATTTTAAACCTATGGTTAAAGTACAAGCTAATGAATGCAAATGATGGACGTTTTGAGCAATTTCGATTCTGGTTTCTGACAAAGACTTTTGAAAAAGATGTTTGACAATAGGCTAAGATGTCTGGGCTCACATTCTGGTTTGAAATAGGGTTTTCTTTGTTGATAGGAAAATGTGTCATTATAGGTAGCAAATACGTTGCAGCTATCAAATGCGGCTCTGGGAATGACAAATGCGATTCAATTTTGCAAATGTGGTTTTACAGAAGTCAAATGCAGTTCAGTATTGTGAATGCGGCTTTACAATAGGAGAATGTGTTTTAAGATAGGAAAATGCGGTGCGACAGAGCGATTACGGTTTAACAGATGCGTCTCAGGATGTAAAAAAGTTAATTTTTCTAATGTGTTGGTTAAAAACCTGACTTGTTGAAATTTTGACTGTTTGTTTCTAGATGTTTGAGTGTTGCTTGTTTCGTTTGAGTAACCAGCAAACACTTGGCAAGCACAATATTTTGAAACATAAACAAACACACAAGAGAACAATCACAATCCTAGGTTAGGCCATGACAGTATTCACTAGACTCCACATGGGTTCCCCCAACCACATATCAGTAGCACGTGAATCCAAAAGCTTGGTTGCACGGGCTCCTCCTTACAGTGCACTCTCTTCTTAGGCCAACCAAGCTTCCAAACCCCATGAAACTCCCATGGTAGATTGATCACCTCTACTAAAGACTACGAAGATGTGGAAGGCTTCACACCGACCGGTGTTGTACTAGAAAATAGAAGGTTTTGGGCTTACTACACAAGAGTTTTTAATTTGGGACCCCTGTTTGAGTGGCCATACATGGGGCAAGAGATTAATCACCGATTAGGTGGCACTCCAGCCTGAAGAGGTTAAGCTCAACAGGGTTTATGGGAGTACTACTCTGTCCATATGACACATCCACACTCACAATCTTAGGTTTTCCCTTAAGATTCACATTTATATACCAGTCGGGGGTAGCTTGGCTTTAGCTCTTTAGTTTGCTAGTTTGAGTCGTGTTGGGGTGATGAAATCCCCAGGTAGGCCCAATTTCTAGAGGCAATAATCATTTCTCTTACACCCAGGATCACATTACTGCGCAAGGGGAGAGGATACTTCGGTTATTGCATCAGGGTTACACAAGGAAAAATTTAGTTTGGCTTTCTAATCACCTTGTTTGCACAAGGTGAGAGCATATTCTCTTACCAGTTTCAAACACAATAAAAAATGAAAGACATGTTTATTTTAAGTGCACCAAAAATAAATGTTCCTAAACTAAAAATCACAAAAAAATGGTTTGAAAGATTAGTCTTTGACAATCGTGGCAGCAAAATCACATGTCAATAGTTTCAGCAAATGCATTTGACCCATGAAAATTCAAATGCCACACGCTGCAAACCAAGATCAGTAACACGAAAAATCTATGCTAGAACAGAAAAATAGAATGCTAAACAAAAAAATAGAAAGCAACACAGAGAAGCACAGAAAGTAGAAAAACCAAAATGCTAAGGGAAGAAAATTTCACCAAGCAAATGCGTCGCAGCAGAGCGAATGCGTCTCAATCTGACAAGTAGATGCGACTCATTTCGGTCAAATGCGGCTTTCTGTACTTCAAATGTGTCACCACAAGTCGATTGTGTCGTTTTACCCTTTGAATGCGTCGCGATGCATTAGATGCGGCGCGATAAAAAAACAAATGCGGCCCGTCCGTACCTGTACCTACAAAAATGACATAAAACACAAAAAATAAACAATACGAAACAAAAAATAAAACAGTCGGATTCACCAATGTATCTAAGGGTTATTTTTCTAAGGTTAGATTATCAAATATCAAAGCATAAAAACCCAAAGAAAGTAATGAAGAGCAAAGGAAATATAAATGAAAACACAAAATGGAACAAGCTCACCAAGTATCTTCAATCTCCATGGCTGGCCTCCATTACACCTTCTAACTTGTTGAAAGATGTGTTGCCCTCAGATTTAATGTTCGAGCAACTTGATAACAAAGACTATGTCCTACACAAGCTTTGAAGGATTTGGAATATGAATGTCCAAAATGAAATAAAGTGTCTATGCCTATGACGAAATGACTACTATGCTTAAGATAATTATGTAAAAATCACAAATAAACTGCAAGCATATGCGTATATGAGTATGTGTGTGTGTAATCGAAAATGTGAGCAAAATTGTCATTTTATAGAAAATGCAATTTTGGACAAACGGGCGAGATTGAAAGTTGACAGAAGCCTAAAATCAGAGGTCCAGATTTCATGTGACAATCCCTAATCAGGGTTAGAGAAAAATCATTAAATGAGTCATTGATATGTCATCTGAGAAGATCGAATCGGCGGTCAAGAATAAATGAGATAATTAATCAAAAAGATAAATATTTTCAAAAATCAAGAAGATAAAGACTGTTTGATTTATGAGATTCGAAAAATCAAGAAGATAAGAGTTGAACTGAAAAGAAGATTTGGAAAATGAAGAATCCACTCGATTACTTGATTTTTGGAAGAATATTACCATTTTGAATTAAATTAATTCAAAATATGGATTTTGTGTGATAATAAATAATTGATTTTCAAATTATTTACTAAAATGAATTGAAAGTCAAGAATGTGAGATCATTTTAAATAATTTCATTTATTTAAAATGAGGGAAATGTTAATTTTGACAATTAAATAATTAAAGATAATTATTTAATTTAGAGGATATGATCAATAATTAAATAAATTAATAAATTCATTTAATTGTGAGAATTAGTGACATATTAAATAAATAAATGAAATTCATTTATTTAATAATTAGGAAGAATAAATGAATAAAGGTAATTAAATAAATTAAGAAATTTATTTAATTAGGGGAAGACTTAGACAATTAATGACGTATTTAATAAATAAATAAAATTTATTTATTTAATAATCATGAAGAATAAAAGGACATGAATTAATTAAATAATTATTAATTATTTAATTAATAGTCGAATGTGGACCAAGGACATAAATAAGATGTCATAATTATGCTAGGATGAAAGTGGTAAAAATAGAGCTTGCAGACCTAGGTCATTTTTATGTGTCTACAGATTCATTAACGAAGGGTTCTTCTGATGAAGTTTTTTTTTTAATATCTTGTCATCTGTTGAGTGTCTTGAATGACATTGAAGCCATGTTGGAAGTTTGATTTTTCATTTTGATGTTGAGTATCTAAGTTGACAAGCTTTGAAAAGGCCTAAAGGGAAGGGACAGTCACATTTTAATGGTGTTGTTACAAAACAAAGTTGTCTAGATCTTTGATATGTTTCAAAATGACTTAAAAGGTGTCTCAAAACCCTCTTATAGTGTGGAGTTTGGGTCTGGATCAATGGTTGTGTTTGACAAATTGTAATTGCTTGGTTACTTGGAGTTTGGTTCCAATGAAGGAATGGTCAAAATATGTAAGGGCCGACTTGAGTAGGTGTTGATTCATTGTTCATAAGGAGTTTGAAGGTAATGAGTAATCTGATTAAGGGTCAGGGTGTTTGTAAATCAAAAATTGCTTTGTGAAGGAGAGTTGCCTTGAAGGATGGTGAATTGGGAAAAGGGAAATTTACTATTGACAAGTTTGTAATTGTGGACCCCTAGCATTCCATCACCTACCTAGCAAGTTGCAGGGGTTTGAGGAAAGGATTGAAGGAATTTAATAATGTTACTTTCACTGACCCTTTCTATGGCATACTGGTTCAACTAGTTAACATTGTATAATGTTGAAAACAATGTATATCGTGCATATTGCAAAGATAGAGCTTGGTGCATACATAGAAAACTTAGGGTTTGATACAACGACATGAGTCGAGGCTTGGTGGGAAAAAAATGTAAAAAGATTCTTTTACATCAGTGGCCATGGATAGTTTGAAGATACAGTGGTTTGTGCAATTGAGATCTATGAGTAGTTTTCAGTTACATTTGGTCTTAAACAGAGGTATGGTGTTATTGAACTTTGGTGGGTTCTTCATTGCTATATATTTCAGATGTTTGAGCATGGCTTATGATTAGAGAGTACACTAAAATTTCAAGAAAGTGAGAATCAATTTTTAGTTGTTTTATGATCATTATGCTTTGAATGTAGAGGTTTCTCTCGAAACCCTAGTTTCATGAAAATGAGCATTTGGAAATGTTGTTACATTGTGAGTTGGAGAATTAGATTGCTAGAAACTTTTTGTTTTAGATGTTATGATTTCTTTTTTCTATAAAGATAGGTTTCTTTTAAAACCTTGTACTACAATTGATTGATATAATGTATTCTTGAAATCTTGAATGAGTTGTAAATAAAAGTTTATGCTTAAAATATTGTTGCAAAAAGATAGTGAATGTATTGTGTGTGTTTTAGACTTCAAGTCAAATGGAGTTTAGATGACATGGAATGCATTAAGGCTATAAGTTGATATGAGCAATAGAGAAACAGAGTAATCCTCTGTCATTTATTTTTTATCTAGATTTTTTATCAATGTTAGTGTGACATCTTTATGCCAGTGAGGTAGTTGCTATGTATTTTCCAATGAGGAAGTTACTGACTTAAAAATCTAGTGAGGCTCTAGCAACATTGAAAAGCCAGGGAGGCATTTGTGTAGCCAGTGAGGCTTTGCCAATAAGGCATTTTTGTAGCCATTGAGGCTTTGCCAATAAGGCATTTTTGTAGCCATTGAGGCTTTTCCAGTGAGGCACAAAAAGTAGCCAGTGAGGCTCTATATTCAGTGGGATTTTATTAAGCCGGCGAGGAATTTTCCTGAGAGATTTTTTATCCATACGAGGGTTTTCCACTCATGAAAATACTATGTTATGGTTCTTTTGTGATCTATTTGGTTATCATGATTCATGCAATTTAGTCTTGCAACTTTCTTTATGTACTTTGCAATATTTGAGTTATTCATGTGACTTAAGGATCTGACATTGAATATCATATTTGAAAACATACTTGAAATTGAACATTCCATGATTACAAAGAAGCTATGTGTTCTGAAAAATAATTCAATTGAAATTTGGTTATTAAAACACTAATTCACCCCCCTCTCAATGTTTTTCGTACTCCAACAATGTGGGTTGGATTAAGGGGATCCAAACTCTAGTTCTACAAAAAATCAAAAGCTAAGAAAAAATAAAACAAAATAATGCAAAAAAGAAATGGAAAACATTACTCAAATATCCATACTCTTGGGTTGAAACCAAAAATAAAATATACGAAGGTGACATTCATAATAAAAAAAGAGTCATAAGAAAAGCACACACATGCACAAACTAGGTGCCACAACCAATAGTCTAGAAAACCTTTGCAAGGCCATCCTTAATAATAATTCTTCCTTTACCCTATATTTGACCTCTTGGACATCTTTTGGTCTAATTCTAGAGGGTACTAATAATAATAAAATTCTTATCAAATGTCTTAAACAAGTTTAAGTGGCTAGTCTAGATCAACATCAGTTTTAGGCCTCGTGCAAAGTTCATAATATTTTTTCTCCCCTCATATTCTCATAGCTACTTGATTTTGTCATAAAATATATCTTTGAATCTTAGTGAAACATCTTATACTAAGTCAACATATAATCCACAAAGTCCAAAATCCTATAAAGAGAAATTGCACTAGTAATACTAGCTACAAATATTATAAAAATCACCAATACAAAAGAAAAATAATGTGAAATCATTATGTTATTAATAAAATATTTATACATGCATACACCTATAGACACCTAAAAATGTCTAATGCATCACAAATTCTTCTAGTTCATCATATTCATCATTATCACTCATCATCCCCTTTTATAACCTTTAATTAAATATTTTTTAATTATTTGATTAAACTAACCCATTTTCCTCTATTAACAAATAATTTCAACTATCTGATTAATTCATCATTTTTCCTTTATCCACCTTTAATTAAATAATTTTAATTATTTAATTAATTTCTAATTTTCTTCACATCCACCTAATTAAATATTTTTTAATTATTTAATTAAAAATCGTTATTCCTTTATATTCTTTATAATTAAATAATCTCCTAATTATTTAATTAGTTAATTTTCTTTTGCAATTAAATGAATTATTTAATTCATATAGTTGCACATTCCCTCTTAAAAAGGAATATTCTAAATTCAAATTTAAAAATATTTTCCCTCCAAAAATATCTTACTAAAATTTAGGGAAGAGCTTTAGTTAACTAAATGTAATGCCCTAAATTTTGCACGAAGGGTAAAAACATAGCCATCAATTTTATTGAATGAACCCATAAAAAACATTAACAATTGTTACCCATGAAGGAACATGGTAACACACTATATGCGTTGGGTGAAGTTTCCCGTGTAACTCCACCATTGACACATCGCTCGAGAGCGAGGAGTGAGGAAGAAAAATGAATTTAGGTGCGTAGAGTCCATCGCGCTCACCCTTAAACAAGCATGGGGTTGGCTCTAAGATCTAGGGTTTCAAGGTTCTGAAGATTGATTAACCGATTTGGCTTGAGACAGCTAAAGTTTATTTGACATTCAACAACTCACTTACCAAGTTAGGGTTATCAATGCTGACAATCAAAAGTTTCGACCAAAAGTATTTACATTGTATTTATTACTAATGAGTTCCAACTCAAAGATAAAATTAGTAATATATCAATGATAACCATATTGATACAATTACCAAAACTATATACTTTATTGTGGGGTTAAACAAAATACTCATATCAATAATGTGACGATAATTTGCATGATAAAACTATATTAACTTGAGAAGGTAATATTAATATTACTATTTCCCTTTGGTAATACTACCGATATTATTTTTATTATATCATAGCCTTAATTTAGTATCAATCCTATTTATAAGATAATGATATTAATATTTAAATCCATTTTGACATTAACATCAATATTAGAATTGATTTTGTTACTACTTACCGTTAATTTAAAATGTAATAACATTAACATTAATGGATATTAATATTAGTATTGCAAAAAATATTACTATTATAACTCTACCAAGAGAGGATCTTGATATCAATGTTTAATTATGTTTACTTCAATGATATTTAATTTAGTATTATTCCCTTCATTAACTGAATGAAAATTTCATTTCATACGCAATCACTTGTTTATTAGTGTCAATGTTACATGCGTTATCTTATGATCAATAGATATAAATGCAAATTCTTAAATATAGAGATTAAACATAATACATAATAAATAATACAAATATTAACATTACATTTTAGTTATTAATATTAGTGTCGCACCTATTAGTATTACAATAGAACTAATATTATAACATTCTTTAAATATCATTATTATGCATTAAGACTAATGTTGATTTAAGCATTATGCTATGTTATTAAAAAGCTAGTATTAAAGCTATTATTGATGACAATAGAACAAAAATTAATGATATTAATATTAAACACTATACATAATCGTTTGCATTAACATATTATTAAATTAGCTCTAAGAATTGTGTTGGCACGGGTATTACTCTCAAATCACTATGTTAGTTGATAAATTCATTATTAATTTCATTGTGAGGATTATTAATGGTATTATTTTTAACTTGATGGTATGAGAGAAGATTAATTTTAAATAAGATAACCTTAACAACTGGAAACCTAAACTTCAAGCTCTTTCATTTTATTTTATTTTTTTCCACCCTAATCCTTTCTTCATTCTAGCACTGCCCAAGAGTTTATCACGCAGTTTCAGGTATCACCCCCATGAAGATCTTACTATTTGCATGGTTTTCTAATGATTTTATCTTGCTTAATTTTTATTTTGGAAACTTTACTAACTCTAATTTGGGCACCTAATTGAAGAAACCCTATATTTTTTTATTTTTGGCTTTTCTCATCTTTTTTTTACATAGAAATTTTTTTTTCCCTTAAGCAAGGTGACACACCATTTCTCACGACTTTTATTCTTGAGATAACAAGTTTGAGTTTGCTTGCCGACAACATAGACATATTGGGCATTAATTTGTTGATCCTTGATTTTAGTCTTCTATTTTGAACCGTGGCTCTATAGGGGCAATTCAATGTTCATATTTCTTTTGTTTTTATTTGTTTTTATTTGAAACCAAAAAATGTATTTGCATGGGTAGCTTTCATGAGGGATGCCAAGCCCTTAAAGGGGGTTGCAATTCCCTCAAGAGGTTGTGCCCCTCACAGAATGGAAAAAGGGGAGGGTTATGCCTCCCCTCCCCCATCCATGGCTGGGGTTTGGGGATGGATACACCCTCCCCAATCCTTGTTTTATTTTTTCTATTTTTGTATCATCTCTTCTTAATTCTATGCTACAACAGACAATGGTTTCAATATGAATTAAACACATTGCAATGTTTTACTTGCTTGGTTAATGAAGCCCGAATATTGACAATGTAACATTGAAACTATGGATTTATGCCTCAAATATGAAAGGTTTTGAACCTTATTGAGATGTTTCAAAAATAATTCTATACATCTAATAACAATGTAGGATAATACACAGGAGATTAAGATAGATCGCTTCACTTTTTCTCACAAATATAAAATGATCATTTTCCCCAAATACTATCTATTGGAAACCTTTAAACAACATACTATGGTATTTGTATACACATTGGTATTTCCTAAAGATCATTTCAAAACAATGTGCATACTCCTTTCTCAAGTTTGAATATCTTGTGTGAACCGTGTGCACACAAAAGGGTAGGGTCTACTAACATCAATCCCATAATTTTTTTTAACTAAGGTTAGTAAATACAACTACATTCTCACCATTTTATCTAATGCATTCTACCACAACAAGATTTAACCATTTCTACAGTAGAATGTTCATGTGCATATTAAATCAAATATATATTTGATTTCCACTCAAATAACTATTATTACTTGCATCTTATATTTTTATAATAGATTGCATCTATATTTACCATGCACGACTTCCAAGCATATTACACACATAGTCCTTTTAATTAGTTATTTCAAATATTGCAAGCAGTCATCTACAACAGGAAGAATATAACCATATCAATGTAGCATAAAGCCATTTTTGTACCGAAGACTACTATTACAAAATTGCATGATTATTTTTTAAACATAAATATGTCAAGCCACAATTTACTTTGACTAGATTTAAATTTCTTCCCTATTTTATCTCAAACATGAAGGCTACCACATGAACCAATACATTCAATCATTTTAGCCATTATATTCATCTTCTGCAGCTTGCAAAAATGTGAAATCATCTATTGAGAGGTTCAAGAATAGTCTTTGTTTATGCAGACCCACATTGGAATAGAATATTAACCATTTCTCAAATATTTTTATACAATTACATGTTGCAACCAACATACAGGTAAATCCAAATGTAATATTTTATGCAATTATTTTCCTTTTCTTTACACAACTAGGAATGACATAATCACAATAGCATTTGGAATAAAAAGATTTTACATTTTATTTTTGAAAGAAATACATAACACTACCTTAACACAGACCTTACATAAATATATGATTTCCTTTTACAATCACAAATAAGGTTACAAGTTTTGTTTCAAAACCTAACAGTCAACGTTCATTGCATATGCCTCTTTGCAACATAACTCTAGGCTACCTTGCAACCTTTACATTTGTAACTTCCAGCCAAGATTATTCTATTGAAATGAAGACTCCAACATTCTTACAAGAAGTTACAACACTTAATCAATTTGTAACTTTCATACTTTTCTTCAACCTACAATAAAAACACACAAACTTCTCTCTAGAGGCCAATGGGGTGTGCTCACCTCCCAACCTTGGGCTGGAAAACCAACTACCCCCAAGATAGGATGTAACCAAGCATACGGGTATACACAACAATAGCATAAACAATTCCAAAAAACAACACACAAATAATATACACCCAACCAAGATTACAAATTTATATAAGGATTCTACAAGAATCCATAAGTGGGGATAGAGGTGAACTACACTTCTATATGGGGAGACTTATAAACAAGTAAAAATAGCCCAAACATCACATTTTCCTTCCTTCTCCAACAACACATTCACCACAATTCCATATCCTAGGGGTTAATTAACCTAATTTAAGGTCCTAATTATCCTTTAAAACCCACAAAAAGAAATTGAATTTCAAATATAATAAAAGTACTTCAAAATGTCCTTAAAACCCCCATCAAAATCTTAATTGGATTTTAAAGCATAAACACATGATTAAAAATTAAATCATTTCATCACAAAATAAAATACAACACATATGAAACTATGGTCCCTCCAAATGAACCACAATCGGTTTTTACATGGTTAACACAATAGGGTACCCTTGGTTACCTCCAATCCCATTGGCCATGGGCATTTCCTTGCACACTCAGATCCACATGTCAATATATCCAATGCATAATAATCAATAATTAAATTGATAATTCCAAATATATAATTAACACAATCAAATCCTGAAATCAATCCATATCCGCAATTATTCTTTCTCCAACAATTACATATTCTATCAATTCACTAGTCATGGAATTGTTTTAAAGAAATCACATCATCACCTAATTCAAATTTAACATCTTATCAATTCTATATCATAAACACTCATCCATTCCTACCATGATAACCAAATAAACATGAGCATAGAAAATAAAGAAAGCATAGCATGCATATAATCACCATAAGCATCATAAAAAATAAACAAGCACAACATCCTATGTCTATGATCATTCCAAATAATCTAATACACTTAGAGTATCCAAAATTCTTGAATCAAAATATTTCCAAATAGGTTGTATCCAATAGTAGGCCTCACATCCTCCTCCCCTAGGAATGACCTTCCTCCTGGAATTTATTGAAGAGGTGAGGATATATGACCCTCACACATGAGGCATCCTACCAAGTGGTTGCTACCTTGTCATAGCAATCCCACTAGACACTAACCTAGTCCATATCTTGACCTCGAAGAGCCAATTTCCATCAAGCCAAAATTTGGATGGGATCCAAAGCTAACTAGTCATCTGACTCCACCTACAAAGCATCCCAATCCAACACATGAGAAGCATCATGTACATAATGTCACAAAATTGAAACACACAATACATTGTGGATGTGTGACAGGCTAGGTGGAAAGGCTAAACAATAAGCTACAAGACCTATCCTCTCCAAAATCTCCAATGGGCCTAAAAACTATGGTGTGAGATTAGAGCCTTTTCCATAACGAATTGGACTCTTATGGGGCCCCACTCTCAAAAATACATGGTCACCAATTGAGAAGCTTTGATCAACCATCCTAGCATCAACATACTTCTTCTAACAATCATGTACCTCCTGAAGACACTACCTAATCAAGACAACCTGTTGCTCCATATCTTATACCATCTCTAGATCAATAGCTACTATGTCCTCTATTTGATCCCAACTCAAAGTTGTCATGCCCAATATTCCATACAAAGCTATAAATGGTGGCATGCCTTGTTGAGGATTTATTGAGATGATTTAGCATTGTTGTCATTGATTTCAAAACCTAGGATCTAGAAGTTTGTGCTTCAGATGATATAAAAAAATTATCTATCATATCGAGTGCTATGATGTTACGTAGTATGGATGTTATCTTTGATCTGGATATAGAAGTACTTCTTTTTGGGATATCTATGGAAGTCAATTAATGCGGGATAATGAAGTATAATCTTTTGTTGTTGGCTAATGTTCTCAAAGCTTACTCCAGGTAACCTTGCTATCTGGACATTCATGTAGCATGTTACAATTTTTTTTGTTCCTCTGGTTGATACTGAAATTGATGATAATCAAGATTTGGTCTTGGTTGTGGAATTCCCATCGACTATGAAATATATTTCATGTAATTCAAATTTTTCTATCTTTTGATAATTATGTGATGTAATGAACCTATCTTATGTATGACCTATTTATGTGTCCCTTGGTAACATGGAAAGTAGATATTTGTGTGCAACCTATCTTTTGGGTCTGGTGCTAGTGAGCAAGGCCTTATTGAATATTTCAAGGTTGTTCTTCATGCCAACATGTTTTGTGGTGATCTAAATTCAAATTGTGTTTGGTCGTCTCAAAAGACTATGAAGACATTGTGTCTAGCCAACCTAGGAGATTATGAAGGCATGTAATGGTATAAGTAAAAGTTGTTTTTGTTTGATGAAAAAAGAAGAGTGGAGTATGGTGTGTGTGAGTAGATAAAAGGGTGAAAAGGAAGAAGTAATCTAACTTGCAGAGGTTGTGTGAGAAAGGTGTGCAGAAGATTCTTGATTGGATTTGCTACAGATAGATATTGTGCTCTTAACTGGAACTAAATTCATGCATAATATGTAGATGCAACTTCATCATTTCACTTTTGTTAGTGAGACTATTTTGTAATCAGATGTATTAATTAGGCAGTGAGCCTTTCTCATTTAGAAGTGAGCCCTTTTATCTTTGGCTGTAATAGCCAGACAATGAGCCTAGTGGTAGTGAGCCTTACCTGTAGTGAGCATTTTGGAAGTGAGCCTTTGTAAAAATCACCTTAACTAGTGTCACCTTAACTGGTGTTTTATAATTGAGAATTAGCATTCTCTATGGTTTTTTCCTTCTTAGGTTTCCACGTAAATTCTAGTGTTCATTATTCTTGGTGTTGTTTTGTGCATTCATGTTTATTTGTGTTTGATTATTTTCTAATTAATATAAGCCTACTCTAGATTAATTAAAGAAAAGGAAATTATTTTATGATAACTAATTCACGCCCCCTCTCATTTATTTGGATTGTTCAACATACCTAAGGAACTATGATGCCTATTATTGTAAGAAAACTCAACCAAATATAAATACTCCTCCCAACGAGACTGGTGATCCATCACATACATACGTAGTATATCCTCCAAGACCTAATTCACCCTCTCTATCTGCCCATCATGTCTCAGGATGGTAAGTTGAACTAAAGTTGAGTCGAGTGCCCAATACCTACTGCAATGATTATCCCTATCTAATATGATCCTACAAGGGACTTTGTGCAATCTAACAATTTCATCAAGGAAGTCCCTCGCTATTGCTAGAGTTGTGTAAGTCATATGCATAGGTGAGAAATGGGCTACTTTGGTCAACTTGTCAACAGTCACCATGATTGCATCATGGTGACATGAGGAAAAAGGTAGACCAATAATGAAATCCATCAAAATGGTTTCCATTTCCATTCAAGAATTTTGTGCAGCTAAAAAAGTATTATCAGATATTGGTGCTTTACTTTGATTCTCTGACACTCAAGGTATCGAGTCATAAAATCTATAATGTCTTGTCGCATCCCTATCCAATATATAACTATCTCAAATTGGCATGGATCTTCTTGACCCCTGGATGTGCAACGTACGAGTTTCCTATGTATCTCTAACAAAATGATTGCATGAAGGTTGCCCACACTAGGTACATAGATACACAATCTATGATGTAGTAAGCCATCAAAATCTAAGGTGTATCCTAAAAACTTTCCCTTAAGGGCCCTCTATGATTGGATCTCCTATTAAACGAACATATACCACTCATCCTTTGGTAAGTGTTGTAGAATCTGACTCCTCAAATCAATTCTCAATGGCATGGATGACAACTCATGGTGCCTCCTACTTAGTGCATCTACAACCATGTTCTTCTTCTCTTTGATGTAATGCACATCAAAGTCATACTCACATAAGAACTCCATCCAACATCTTTGACAAGCGTTCAAATTTGGGTGCATGAATATATACTGAAGGCTCTAGTAATATGAATGCAACTCAAAATGATGAACAAAAAGGAAATTCCTCCAACGAACTAGAGTGTGAACTACCACTACTAACTCCAAGTCATGTGTACGATAGTTCAAATCATGGGTCTTGAGTTCTCATGACTCATACGTGATCACTCTACCCTCCTACATAAGTATAGCACCTAAGCCATCAATCGATGCATCCATGCAAACCATGAAATCCATTGATGGATCTAGGAATACTAAGATAGGATCACTAGTGAGATACTCCTTGAGGGTCTAAAATTACCTCTCACACTGATATGTCCACTCAAACTTCTTCCCTTTCCATTGAAGGGAAGTGATAGGGTGTGCAATCCTAGAGAAACCCTCAAAAAAATGATAGTAATAACTTTCCAAATCCATAAAACTCCTTACCTCATTCACTATAGTAGGTGTTGGAAAATCCATGATAGCTCTAATATTTGATGGATCTATAAAGATACCATCACCAGATATAATATGACCAAGATGGAAGACCTTTGAATGAAATAAGGCACACTTCGACAAGTTTTCATATAACTAATGCTCCCTCAAACACTATAAAACCTGCCGCAAGTGACCCTCATGATCCTCCTCAGTACATGAATAAATCAATATTTTGTCGAGGAATACAATCATGAATCTATCCAAGAAGGTATGAAATACTACATTCATGAAACTCATGAACAATATAGGAGCATTCATCAACCCAAATGGTACCACAGTAAACTCATAGTGACCATACCTAGTTCTAAAAACAGTCTTATGAATATCCGCTTCTACAATTTGTAACTAATGATATCCGGACTTGAGGTCAATCTTAGAGAACACACCGGCTCCCTGCATCTAATCAAATAAATCTGTTAAGTCTCAAAAATGCAGGTTTGAACCACGAGAGATTTCCAAGCTCTCACAACATTTTTGGCTAACGTAAAGGCCAAATGATGAATTTGAACTTTCTTCTCTTTAGGCTCTGTCAGACCTAGGCGGGTGAACCTATGTGAATGAAGCAGATTTGAACTGTGTGTTTATTCCTTAAGCAATCTATCCACAATGGCAATTGGAAGTGGAGAGATGCAGAATTATTTGGTATGAATTGTATAAGCAATAGCAACTTAAAATCTAATATGTTTAGTTAACAGATGTAAAAAATAAAATGGATGAAACTAAATGATGAAATGTGTGAGACCAATGCCTTGTTGGGTATATGGAGTCCAATGAAGACCTAGAAAATGTGACCTGTAATGGAAATAACTTAAACTACTTGGCATACTAATATGGGTTTATAACTTGTATAAACATGCAAGTAAATGGTTGAAAAACTCTACTAGAGACATATTGACAACCCTAATTATTTGACTCTTCTTATTGATCCAATTAACACTTCCAAATTACTGTGATTGACTAGAAGGATTTAATCTTTACTTGAAAGAACCAATTAATCATATCACAAAAATACAACAAATGTGCATTGATAAACTGAATATATACTTGATATATCAATTTAAATAACAAAGAAGCACTAAAGTGGAGACAACCAAATAATCGAATAATTCCAACAAATAGTTGATACCAAGATTAGGCCGCAAAATTAGATATCTTCATTTACTTCATCAAAATTTATACATGCATCTGATTCTTTTGAAATGTAAACATTGTATATCCCTACTCGCCTACTATATTCTTCTACCTAACTCCTACTTCTAATCCTCCCTTCTTCATTTGATTTTATCAAATATATATACATTATATCTTCAATAGTTGTGACCTTTCATTGTTTGTTGGTTGCAGCTCTTCATTATATTTTAATTAATTGCCTCCGACAAATTAAAATATTTAAATCTTCATCACCTTTGTTTCCCATGAAAATTAATCTTGATTTACTCATCAAGCTTCTTTGTTGGAAATTTTCACCTAATTGAATAATATACTCTTCGGGTAAAATAATCACCCACTCTTTTAATCCCATTGTTGAAAATTCAACTTCTCATGCAAATACTTTATATTTTTTACCCTTTATACCTTTTGTGGGAAAAATAAATATCCACCTTATAACTCCCTTGGTGAAAATAATTTGCATCATGGTTTAAAATATTTTACCTCATGAAAATACTCTACCTCTCTATCTTCACCTTTATTTACCTTATTATTGCAACAATGTAATATTTAAATCTTACCCACATTGTATTGGTACCATTTATCTTAATTATATTTCCCCAGCTCCAAACTTTCAGCCAGACATGCATCATCGAAGAGACATATTTTTTCTTCCAATAGTAATATTTCTCCCTGATGAGGCTTCCATTGGTGTGACAATTTACTCGGTATGACTTTAAAAATTCACTCCGACAGTATATGTCTTACCGATGGCATTTAGGGTTTTTTTTTTCTATTCGTCTCTGATCAAAATGATTGTGT
This sequence comes from Sequoia sempervirens, assembly GCA_007258455.2. Lineage (NCBI taxonomy): Eukaryota > Viridiplantae > Streptophyta > Pinopsida > Cupressales > Cupressaceae > Sequoia > Sequoia sempervirens. Next base: position 10,811,211 of record VDFB02000008.1, read on the forward strand.
ATATCTATAGATTCTGTAATCTTCCTCTTCCATTTATCATCTTGCATTCAATTACTGCTTATATGAGGCATTACCCGCAATGGAACTTTTTGAGCAAACAGTAGAACTTCATTATCCACCTTGAGTCGATTCTATATTTACATGACACCATTTTGGAGCTCAAAATCTGCAATAGATTTAATTACAAAAACTCTAAGTAACTTCTACCTGGTCTTCCTTAACTCGCGGTCCTTCACACTCCTTTCTTGAGCATGTTCCTTGGTTGTCTCTTCCATCGCGCCTTATGAATCTTACTTCCAACAACTCATTTCTTATGTATAACCATGTAGCAATCTACCTTACATTTTGAGGAAACATTGCATTTCAAATTTTTATCTACCTTTTACAAGGCGTGACTCTCTTAACTTCCACCAGATGCATCTTCCTTGGAGATTCAATGCCCCTTCCTCTTGTCGCACCTTCTTTTCCCTCTGCGCAATCTCTTCATGCTACTCCAATCTCCCACCAAAAGCCACGATCTTCCAAAATCGTGAGGTTCTTTATCTTTGTTTTATCTGTAACTGTTGAAATTTCCAATCTCCTCATGCAGATTTAGCTGTTGACTTCTACTCGCCCCTTTACAAACACTTTTATTTTTTATTGATAATGCATATGTGGCTATTTTGGCGCAGCCCCTTCTGCACACTTATCATGTTGCATTTTTTGTTCAATAGCATGCTCCTAAGAATATTTTGGGTCACAAGTTGAAACACGTTAATGAAAGTACCTTTCCTCCATTACACATAACTGTCCAACAAGAGATTATTTAAAAGTTCTTCAGATGAGTAGTGAACATTGTTAATTATTTCTTCAGTGACCTATTCCCTCTTATCTTCTTGCTTATAAGGTAATAGAATACACTCAACCAAACTTTCACTGAGATCATTTTGAATGCCATGGATATATGTTCCTTAAATTCCCAAAACCTCAGGACCTCATGGGAATACACTAATAAAATGAGCTCTCTTGTTGAGATTTGAAAGTCTAAACAATGTTCTCTTATCCTTCACAATTTCAAATGGTTAGCATGATCCTTATTTAGGCTTCCTTTTTAGTTCATTTATCTATGAGGGTAAAACTTTGTGAGTAAGTTATGCTTGTTTTTAGAACATGAGAAGGTTATCATTTATTTTGACGGTGTGGGAAGATTCTAAAGCTTTCCATACTATCACCAAAATGTTGTATATTGCTTTCTCCATTTAATTTTCATTGTGCCATGATTGTAATTCAAGAAACTACATTTTTCCTTCCTTCTTACATAGTCCCTTGTGATTTATTTTGAAGTTATCTTGATAACATATTCATTGTGTCTCTGATAACTACTTCGCCAAGGAACATGAAGTGCTTCCTTAACCGAAATGGGTACTTATTTAATTTCTGACATTTTCGCACAGTGATTAAAATAACTCAAGTAGCCTTTGGAATGGCTTCGGAAAACTGATCAAGCGATCTCCAAAATCCATGAAAATGTACCAGAATGTTCAATTGTGATAGGGGAATGTGATGGGAAAATGGTTTTGTACAAGCTCATTAGGATCCAAAACTGTCAATGGTCAAAGTAGCTTACTCAATGATTTTCTGCAAAATTGTGCATGCCAAACTGTGTAAAACTCATTCAATTTTGGCTTCAAAAAAATACCAAATAATGTCCAAATGCCCTAAAAATTGGCATGGAGGTAGGATTTGGTGTAGAGAATCAAATGCACCAATCATTTTTTTATGATCATCATCCATTTTCTTAATGTTTACCCTCAAAGTTGACCATTTTAACAAAATTTTATTGTACTGACAACAGATTTTCTCAAAATCTCTTCAACTTGTTGCCTTGAAACTTTGTCAAATCAAATCATATGAAGCTGAAAACTGGCATGCACACTCACATATGGTAGATGAACACTCCTGCAAGATGGTTTTGCATGTAAATGAACATATGCCAAGTTATGATTTCTCAAAATGTGCTCCTCGGGCTACCTTTTCAACTGAGTTTCTGAGTGTTGTATTAAATTTTTTGATATGGAACCTTCAAATTTTTCCAAAATTTGAAGTTCCAACAAAATCCTCGATCCTCAATAGTGAGTAATGATTCTTTATCATCACCTTATTCAATTGTCTATAGCTTAAGCAAAGACGAAGGGATATGTCCTTAACAAAGATGATGGGAGCACCCCAAGGTGAGACACTCAGACAAATATGATCCTTCTCTAGCAACTCCTCTAACTATAGCTTGAGCTGACTAAGCTCATGTGTATTCATCCTGTAAGGTGCCCTTGATATCGGTTGAGCCGTTGGAACCAAGTCTATATGAAAATCAATCTCTCAATAGGGTGGCATACCTGGAAAAACATTAGTAAACTCCCTTAGAATGGGGTGGTCATCCAAAGATATCCCTGCCATCTCCTCAACCATATCCCTAAGACTGATAGCAAACAACTAACATCCTTGTCACATACACCACTTCAACTACATAGTGGATATCATACGAAGGGAAATAGGCCTTTGTACCCTTGTAATCACCATTGATGTACCATGGTCATCTACACACTCAAATGCCTTCTGACGACAATATACCTTAGCTTGATGTGCATCAAGCCAATCCATGCCCAAAACCACTCCATAGGAGCCTAATGGTGTGACATGAAGGTCAACTGAAGTATTCAAACCCCCAAATCAAAGTGGACAATCACGAACTACTGAATCTACTGATACCTTAGCCCCCAAGGCTAGCTCTACCCCCCAGCTATCATCCTACCTAGATGCCACTAGCTTGATATGCTCCACTATAGAAGGGGCTATAAAGGAATCAAATGCCCCAAAATCAAATAAAATAGTAACATGAGTATCTCCTATCATACCTAGGGTCTCAATAACTATGGCCCGGTACTTAGCTTGGTAGTTCTTGATTGCCACATATTCTCACTGGGAATTCCCCACATCTCCCATTGTTATCTTGAAGCTAATTTCATGTTGTCCTCTAACTATAAGTTCCTGAGGACAATCCCTAGCTAGGTGTCCCACTACTCCACATACGTGACAAGGAACATTAGTGTAAGCCTAAGTTGATCGTGTCCTAGTGAAGTGATGTCCCCCAATCCTACTAGAACCATTGTGTCCTCGTCTAGACTATTGTGAACATGCTAGGGTAGCACCTTATAACTGAGGATGTTGATCTTTGTAGGGACCTTGTGGTCACCATGGCCTAGAATGGCCACCTTGAAAGCCTTGTTGTGGCCTAGGCCTCTAACTAAGTCATCCTAGATGGTCTATAGAAGGTCTAAATCCTCTCTTTGAAGGAAGGGGAGGTCATCACAAACCATGTGACTGAGTAATTTGGTTGTGGTTCTCAAACCCCTCTCGTGTCTCTTGATACTTCCCTTCAATCTCCTTTACTATGAGGGCCTTCACCACAACAACTTGAAGGTTCTCTAGATCAGCCATACATATGGTTCTTGATATGTCCGCATTCATCCCTTGAATAAGATGGTTGACAAGAATCTTCTCATCCTAGAGGTACTCACATATTGTAGTAGCTCTAGAAACCAAATCTCATATTAGGCTATTGACAATCCACTCTATGAAGGTCATGGAACTCATCAAGTTGGCACTGCCTAAAATGCTCAAACAAATAGTGTGCTTGAATCTTCTCTAAGAATGTCTCCCTTGTGAGAGTATCAATAGATAAGTTGTGTGTTCTCCTCCTAGCACCACCAAGTAGAGGATATACATCTAAGAAAAAGTATCACATAATGTGATTTTACATTTCTTACATATGCATGCAATCCAAAGCACCTATCAAGACTGAGAAGTCATGAATCGACCTCTACTCCATCCATGGATCCCTCAAAATTAGGTGGATTAAGTCGTAGTAGCTCTCGAACATAATCTCTTGGATCTCAATATGCTCTATCCCCGACTACTACCTCAGGATGGGGTACCTGTGGTGGAGGATCTAAGTGGACTAATCTCCTCTCCCCCTCCTCATCATACTTGTTAAGAATATGAGGGGGGACCCTACTATGCTCTTTATGCTCTAACCCATGTTCCTTGGTAGAGTAATGAGTCTGCTCTAGTCTAGGGCCCTCCTCTACCACTAGAAATTGAGCATGAATAACCCCAATCAAATCCTCTAATGCATGGAGGATCTGAGAATTGAGGTTTTGCATAGGATCATGCTATAATTCCTTAGAAACATGTGGAGGTGTCATTGGTGCCTCTGATTGGCCTCCCTCTGCACTTCTTCTATGACCACATCTACGACCATGTCCACGAATGTTCCACAACCTAGGAAGCATCCTACATGATAACATCATAATGATTATTAACATGGTGAACACATATTCTTATAGTTCTCATTGTTGGAACATTGGCTCTGATACCAAATGTAATGCCCTTGATATTTTGCACAAAAGGAAAAAATACAACCATCATTTTTTTAAAAATAAAGCCATAAATTTTTTAACAATTATTAACCATGCACACACAAGGTAACACACTATATGCATCAAGTGAAGTTACCCATGCAACTCCACCATCAATATGTCACTCGAGAGTGAGGAGTGAGGAAGAAAAATGAATTTGGGTGCACAGAGTCCATCACGTGCACCATTAAATGAGCATGGTGTTGGCTCTAAGATCTAGGATTACAAGGTTTTGAAGGTTGATTAATTGATTTGTCTTGGGACAACTGAAGTTTATTTGGTTTTCAACAACTTGCTTACCAAGTTAGGGTTATCAATGTTGACAATCAAATGTTTTGACCATAATTGTTAATGTTGTATTTCTTACTAATGAGTTCCAACTCAAGGCTGAAATTAGTAATATATCGATGATAACCATAATAATACAATTACTAAAACTATATACTTTATTGTTGGGTTAAACGTAATACTCATATCAATAATGTGACGAAGATTTGCATGATAAAACTATATTAATTTGAGAAGGTAATATTAATATTAATATTTCCCTTTGATATTATTTTTATTATATTGTAGCCTTAATTTAGAATCGATACTATTTATAAGATAATGATATTAATATTTAAATCCATTTTAATATTAACAACAATATTAGAATTGATTTTATTACTACTTACTATTAATTTGAAATGTAATAACATTAACATTAATGAATATTAATATTAGTATTGCAACTAATATTGCTATTGTAACTCTACCAAGAGAGGATATTGATATCAATGTTTAATTACATTTAATTCAATGATATTTAATTTAGAATTATCCCTTCATTAATTGAAGGACATTTTTGTTACACAATTACTTGTTTACTAGTGCCAATGTTACATGCGTTATCTTACGATCAATATATATAAATGCAAATTCTTAAATATTGAGATTAAACATAATAACAATATTTACATTACATTTTAGTTATTAATATTAGTGTCACACCTATTAATATTACAATAGAACTAATACTATGACATTCTTTAAATATCATAATTGCGTATTAAGACTAATGTCGATATTAGCATTATGCTATGTTATTAAAAATCTAGTATTAAAGCTATTATTGATATGACAATAGAATGTGCATTAATGACATTAATATTAAACACTATACATAATCATTTGCATTAACATATTATTAAATTAGCTCTATGAATTGTGTTGGCACGGGTATTACTCCCAAATCACTATGTTAGTTGACAATTACATTATTAATTTCATTGTGAGGATTATTAATGGTATTCTTTTTAATCTAATGGTATGAGAGAAGATTAATTTTAAATAAGATAATCTTAATGACTAGAAACCTAAACCTAAATCTCTTTTATTTTATTTTATTTTTTCCACCCTAATCCTTTCCTCATTCTGGTGCCACCCAAGATTTTATCGTGCAAGTTTAGGTGCCACCCCCATGAGGATATTGTTGTTGGCAGGGTTTGCTATTTATTTTATCTTGCTTAATTTTGATTTTGGAAACTTTACCGACTCCAATATGGGTGCCTAATTGAAGAAACCCTATAATTTTTATTTTTGGATTTTCTCATTTTTTGTTCACCTGGCAATTTATTTTTCCCTTATGCAGGGTAGCACACCGTTTCTCACCACTTCAATTCCTGAGACAACAGGTTTGAGTTTGCTTGTTGACACCATAGACATCTTGGGCATTAATTTGTTCATCCTTGATTTTAGTTTACTATTTTGAACTGTGGCTCTATAGGGGCGATTCAATGTTCACATTTCTTTTGGGTTTGATTGTTTTTATTTGAAATCAAAAAAATGTATTTGTAGGGGTGTCCTTCCATGAGGGAAGTCTCACCCCTAAAGGGGGTTGCAGTTCCCTCAGTAGGTCATACACCACACAAAAAGGAAAAAGGGGAGGGTTATGTCTGCCCTCTCTTGGCCATGGACGGGGTTTGGGGATGGTTACACCCTCCATAATCCTTTCTTTTTTTCTATTTTTTTAATCATCTCTTCTTAATTCTATATGGGGAGACTTATAAACAAGTAAAAATATACCAAAAATCACATTTTCCTTCCTTCTCCAAGAACACATTCACCAAAATTCCACATATAATACACCATCCATATTACCAATCTCCAAATACACCATACCATCATATACACTTGGGTACTCATACCCTTTTGGGTCTCTCTTTCTCAAAGGAGGAATTAGCTCCCCATAGAGGTTCTTACTACTTCCTATCCCCTACAAAATATGTTCTTCCCAATTTGGGTGAGCCTATCCTCGTACAACCCCAACCCAATACACACATATATGCAACAACACATAAAACACACAAAACATTCATCATAAATAATCTTTTCACATTTTCATCAAAATATAGAAGACATGCACATGGGTAAAATGAGGCCTACCTCAAATCCAAGTTCAAATGGTGAAAGGTTGAAGATGAGCTCCAATATTTTTCTCCTCCAAGAAATCTTTTCCCAAGAGCCCAAAAGCTTCTCTTCCAAAATCCAATCATATATGAAAGAAAAATCCTCCAAGGAAAGAACCCCTCCTTTGGCTTTCCAAAGGATAGAAATAGGGACAAGGATTGAAATCCCATGGATGAGGGAGTGACACATTTCATTCTCTCATTTATACCTATGGACACATCTCCTCACAAGTTCTCACACATGTATGAGAACTCTTGGGGAAGTGAAGAGCCAAAGAGTGTTTGACACTCAACAAGGGCTCTCAAAACTCATAAATGATATTTTTGAGCCAACACTCCAACCCATTCCCCAAATCCGTCACCCTTATTAATGGCCAATTAAGAAGGATCATAACTTAAGAAATCTCAAGGATATGGGCTTGATTTGACCTCTAACCCATAGGTGATCATCCTAAGGGTTAATTAAGGGTCAATTAACCCAATTTAAGGACCTACTCAACCTTTAAAACCCACAAAAAGAAATTAAATTTCAAATATAATAAAATTAATTCAAAATGTCCCAAAACCCCATCTAAATTCTAACTGGATTTTAAAACATAAAAAAATGATTAAACATTAAATCATTTCATCACAAAATAAAATACAACACATATGAGACTATGGTCCCTCCAAATGGACCATAGTCAGTTTTTACATGGCTAACACAACAGGGTACCCTTGTTTACCTCCAATCCCATTGGCCATGGTCATGTACTTGCACACTCAAATCCAAATGTCAATATATCCAATGCATGATAATCAATAATTAAATCAAAAATTCCATATGTATATATATATATATATAACGCAATCAAATATTGAAATCAGTCTATATCCACAATTGTTCTTTCTCTAGCAATTAACATATTCCATCAATTCACAACTAGTCATGGAATTGTTATAAATAAATCACATCATCACCTAATTCAAATTTAACATCTTATCAATTCCATATCATAAACACTCATCCATTCTTGCCATAATAACTAGATCAATATGGGCATAAAAAATAAATAAAGCATAGTGTGCATATAATTGCCATAAGCATCATAAACAAGAAACAAGCATAACATCCAATGTCCATGATCATTCAAAATAGTTTAATACACATCGAGTATAAAAAATGCCCAGATAAAAATATCACCAAATAGGGTGTATCCAATAGTAGGCCTCACAAAAATCTTACTTAATATGCATGCATCCCCCATTCACTCTAAACCATTGATTTAAACTTTAAATCTCAACCATTGATCAAATATCTTGATATCTATAAAACAAGTCTTCGACCTTCATCAATCCTCCTTCTCAAAGTTTTTATCTAAGCTCTATCTCTCTCTTGCAATCAATCTCCTTAATTTGGAAATTTGATATTACATAACCATCAATCTTTCAATATTTTACATAATTAGGTTATGATAAACATGAGAAATCCACATATCTCAAAGCATAATCTCACATCGTCAATAATGGATTAAGGGTTAGCATCTTTGGGTGAGGTAAAAGTAGTTTTAAATTTCATTTATGCTTTTAATTCTTGTTTACTTTCATTTGATTTTAGCTAATGGCTTCATTGGTAATGGATTTAACTTAATCAATTGGGCTTTGGATTGTGATTTAATCTAACCCTCTTGTTGATTGTACCTTTTGATCAATCACTCTATTATTCTCGTTCATATTTTGGCATGCTTGATAGGACCCATATCCCTAATTTGACATCAAATCAAGTTTTATTGAAGCTATAGGTGACATCGATACAATTGAAGTTAGATTGATACCTTTGAAATGTAGATCAAAACCTTTGATAGTATGATGACACTTCTATGATGTATAGCAATACTTATGTAAGGTAAATCTATGTATTTGATCATTCTATTTAGTAGTTGTGCAGGTTTACAACAACACATTTAAAGATGAATCTGAAAAAAATTCTATTTATGTAAGGTAATGGATTTAACTTAATGTAAGGTAATGGATTTAACTTAATCAATTTGATGGATTTGATCATTCTATTTATGTAAGGTAATGGATTTAACTTAATCAATTGGGCTTTGGATTGTGATTTAATCTAACCCTCTTGTTGATTGTGCCTTTTGATCAATCACTCTATTATTCTCGTTCATATTTCGGCATGCTTGATAGGACCCATATCCCTAATTTGACATCAAATCAAGTTTTATTGAAGCTATAGGTGACATCGATACAATTGAAGTTAGATTGATACCTTTGAAATGTACATCAAAACCTTTGATAGTATGATGACACTTTTGTGATGTATAGCAATACTTATGTAAGGTAAATCTATGTATTTGATCATTCTATTTAGTAGTTGTGCAGGTTTACAACAACACATTTAAAGATGAATCTGAAAAAAATTGACGCATATGATTTTATAGAAATGATTCTAATAATTACATTATCATAATTGATATTCACATCTACACAATTGAAGGTAAAGTGGTGCATCTACAAGGTATATCAACACAGTTTATTTTTACAATGTCGCTTTTGACTTTTCTAGTGACACATTTGATTCAGATTCTTGATTTTTTTTACTAACCCTAATGTTTGCTAAATTTTTGGAACTAACATATATGTGCAGCCTTGGTGAACATTGGGAGAAGACAAATAAAATAAACTACTAACATATCTTATGCAGGGCCAAATATTTTAAATGCTTTCATTTCTAGATTAGCTCACATTTGAGTTTGGGTTTTAATTAAAGAATTATTTATCATGTTTGGGAGGCTTCTAGTGTGTATTTTGTCTCCTTGCACTTCATGTAATCTTGGAGATCAAAAACACTATTATCTTGCACATGTTATGCATACCCAAGGATTACTAGCAAAGTATGCTCTTCTCTTGCACTATGTGTGATCTTGAGAATCAAAACACTATTATCTTCTTTTTAATTCAATAGGAGGTCTACTTGGGGATTTCATCACCTTAAGGATGACCTCAACCATGTTTACTATGGGATATATAAATGGGAGAACAAAATTTGTACCTCAAGGTGTTGCCAACATTGTAAAAGCTAAGCCTCGAAATCCTCAGTCCCCCAAGATGTGTATAGATGAAGAGAAGAGAAGAGACCCCCCTCAACTCAAGCATCCTTAGATGGGATCATTGTTCACAAAACCACTATGAATCATTATTTTTATAATCCTTTAAGACCTTCATTCATTGTCTTAGTGTGGTGAAGGGCACAATATCATACCCAAAGTTACTCGCCATGTAATCTTCTCTTGTTGAGGTGATATTTATTCTATGTTAGGACCTTGTCCTTCCAAGGTAAGGGGTTTAAAGGTGGTAAATTACCTTTTCATACTCTATTTACTCATTAATTTGAAGGTATTATGCTTCAATGGGTGGGCCTACACTAATTCAATACACCTTTACTAATAATTAGGTTGTAATTATTGACATGTTTTCTTGTAAAGACATGTGAATACCAATTATAACATTTTTCATTAAAATCATGAATTATCAAAATACACCTTGGAGTAAGTTTAAATGCTATTATTTGGTGTTTGATATCTCCTTATAATAAAAAAAAAGTAAAATTAGTCAAATCAGTCAAAAGCTCTAGAAAGGTTTTAGGTTCAATCTCAAAATTATGCATTTGAAACTACTGTGACACCAAGTTGTTGTCATAGTGACGCATTTGATAATTTTATATAACTTCCAATTGCATTTTGATGCATCCGACAAAATCACAATGGTGCATCTACTTTCCAAATCGATGTTTTTTCCTAACTCGACACATCTTATCAAAATTATCCTCTATCAATTTGAAACCCTAGTCTCAGCATAGTGATATTTTTGATGTAGATTGACACCTTTTATAAATGCAATGATTCTTTTGACATAGTTTTTTGCATCTAATAAATGCAATTTAGGGCCTTTGATAAATAGAGTAACACCTTTGACATCTTGAAGCTCATTTGAAATAACCCTTATGTAATTGAAAAACACATTGATGCTTGTGAAATATAGAACACTTTTGATTGTCAACATAATTTTCTATAATCCTTATCAATTTAGTTTCTAAAATTCAATACCAAACCAATATAGGATCTAAGACTTGTATTACAATAGACCTATAACCAACATTCATCATCCATACAACAAACCAAACTTTCACACCCATCTCATACCATTTTGGAATTTTAGAGTTACATATCTTTAGCCTTGGACAAAAAACACTATCATAATCAACATAAAACATCAATCCACCAAAAAATAATATCAGCCATAGTCTTTTTTAGATCTCTCATCTTATCTCCTAGTTTAGATTTTACTTGGAAATCAACCTTTTCAAGTGAATAGTTGGATTAGCATCAAATATCTATGATTAAAATAGCTTAGTGGTCTTGTCTACTTCTAAGTTGGTGAATTCACCATCACATCTTCTCTTGCACTTATTATTCTAGTACATGCAAATGCCATAATCAAAACCTATCAAAAAATAGATCTAGATTAACTTTGATTTTTAGATGTTTTCATATCCTCTATCAACCAAACATCATCAACATCATTATTTATCCAAATCCACCCAATTTTTCCCTCATAGGTTCCTCTTAAAACAAAACACATCCATCACATTATCAATTGTCACTTGCATTTCATCTTCCATAAGGTTATCATGAATTTGTATTCCTATTGCAAGGTTCCAACATAAGAATATCATGGAATCTAATACAAGTAGTTTAATCATCACAATGCCTATGGGTACTACCGAATCATCATTTGGAATTCCTAGTAATCTATTTTATCCTCGTGAGTATCAAACTCTACAACAACAAACTCACTATTAACAAGTTATCATAGAATACATAACAAATGGATCTAAGGAATCTAAGGAATTCACTAAGGAAAAATTGTTAGAGATGCAAAAATACCCTTCCTTAGCTATATCACTTGATTCTCTCATATATTTCTATCCCAACACATATTTTATTAGACTTGAAAAAAGTGGTACCAATATACCTTATGATTTTAACGTACTTGCACTTAGGGAACAAGCCCTAATGCAATTCATGTCATCAAACATTCCATCAAATGAGAACCTACCTATAGTTCAAGCTATTAATGAACCAATACCTCAACCTCCAATGCCAAACATACTAATTTAACAAATAATACCCTCATATGAAATGGATTCAATACTATTTTCCAAAAAAAATATAAATTTGTTATATCAAAATCCAAACATGGTTGATCAAACAATCTCATACATCCGAAATCCCCCTAACACACACATTCCACATACATGCAATAAAATAAACATGCTTACACAAAATCCTCCAAACATTAGCATTCCTAACTCTTCATCACAAAAAATTCCAAATTACTCAAACATTCTTTTCAAGACCCAAATTCTCATACTGGTGTAGGAGCACCTTGCTCTTTAGTTGCCTCTAATTGGAAAAATTATAAAAAAATTGAACTTTCAAGTGTCAAAGCATGTAAATCTTTGTAAAAGGTCATGAAATGGTCATAAATGATGTATTTGAAGTGTCAAATAGGTCACTAGGTGGAAAAAGGTTGGGAAAAGCAAAATTGGAAAAATTGCTAAAAGTTGCTAAGTGTGTAAAATGCAAAAAAAGTGCAAAAAATTAGGAATATGAAGAGACATAGTGGAAAAGAAAAGGATAGGTCGAAGAAATTGATGGGGAAGTTGGCATAACTATTTGAAAACATCTTTAAAAGCTTTAAAAGGCCGAGCAAGTGATTGGGATTGTATTCTTGGAAAGTTTCATTTAAATAAAGTTCCCTATTCTTGAAATTCAGTATTTTCTCTTTCTGATATTTACCAATTACTAGGCTTGTACAGAAAATACCAATTTTAAATCTTTAGTATATTTGGTAGCTCAAGGAATTAGCCTTCATTCCTATCTATCTTGAAGGATTTCAATTAAGAATAGCATTGGTTTGAGTCACTTTTCTATTCTCAATCTGTAAACCCTTATAACAAGGGTTTGAGAGTCTTTTAGGGTAGTATTCCTCCATCCCATCGATGTAGCTTTAGTTGTTCTATGGGATGGATAGAATAGAGTTCTTTTTTTTATGTAAATTTGGTGTGAGTGTGGATGATTGCAGGGGAACACAAGAATTTGATGATTGATTGTTGCTCCAAGAGGAAAAAATAGTGATTTCCAAGAAATTGTTGTTGCTACAGTCATGGGATTGAAGATATAGTGATTCTTTTGGGTTGGAAAAGGTTTCTTAAGCACATTCATACATAATCAAACTTTTTTGAGGTAGTGGCAGGTTGGTGTGAGGTCAAGAAGGTGAACTTTCATTAAACCCTCACTCTTTAAGCCTTATTCAGCCTATAACCAAGGGTTTACATTTTGAGACACAAAGAATGGTAAAAGTGTTCAAGTATTGATTGATTTTTTCATTTTATACCCTACTATAATACTTTTTGAATGTTTGGAGGATTGATAAGTTGTTTTGAGATGACTTGCTTTGATAAATTGACCTATTTAAGGGCTAAAAATGTGAAACAATTAATTGTTTTGTTATTTTTTCCAAAGAAAAGATATCTAATGTTGAGATATGTTTAAATTGACTTAAATGGGTTTCCAAAACAGTATTTGGTTCTTATAGTTTCAATGTGTAATGATTGGTATACCCATTTTAGGGGTTTTGCAATGCTAGTAGAATATGGGGATTTACATGCAAAAAATTGGGATTCTGAGCATACAATGATAAAAGTGTTTGATTTTGTTTGGAATTTTCTTAAAAGATGTTGTCAAAAATGTTTTAATGATTTTGGGAAGGTACAAAGACTCATCTTGCTGATTTGATGTTTTGGTTAATATGGAACCTTGGTGCAACAATAGTGTCTTATGGGCATGACTTTGAAAGTCTATCAAAGCATAGTAATGAAGTAGTATATTTAGTTCATTCCTAACAAAAATGTGATGTTAAAGAGTCTTGGAAGTATGAGAACAAGATTGAAGCAAGAATGATTGGTTTTGTGGTTATTTTTCCTTGTAAAGCAAGTTGAATTGATGAGTGATTTGTTGAATAGTGAGGAGTTGTTTGGTTTAGTGAATTCTAATCAGGTTTTTGAGTTAGTACAATCATTTTTATGTCGGTAAAGACGTTTTTGAGTTTGAGAAAGGTTAATAAATATGTTTGGTGATTTGATGCCTTGAGGTATGAAGTGAACTAGAAGATATTTTGATGAGGAGTTTAGTGATTCAAAGATGCTTGTTCAATTTGATCTTCTCCAATTATGTTTGGGATAGAAGTTCCCTGATGAATTGATGTTGTGAATAGATGCTCTTGCATCAATTGGTATCAGAACTAGTTGATTCTGATAAGTTGGTTAAGTTGTTGTTGATGTTGAGTTGTTGAGCTTGGTTGCAGGTGCTTGATCCATCTAAGCTATAGAGAGAAGTTGTGAGTTTTTGTAGGTTGAGAAGATAACCTAGTTGTTGCCAAGAAAAGGTAGAAGAAAGTTGAGAGAAGTTGGAAACAAGGAGGAACTTGCTTGGTTTTCTGAGTTGTTGAGTTGTTTTGTAGTAAGAACTTGATGGATACCTGTCTGAAGAATCACTTGAGTTTGCAACCTGATGAGTACTCCATTGATGGGAGTAGATGAAAAATTTGATTGGTGAGAGAAGGTCAAGGATGAATTGTGAAGAAAGTTTGCAAGGATAGTCATGTGTCCTTTTGGAAGAGATAAAGATGATTGAGAACCTGATGGCAGAAAGAGAAATGAAATATTTGAAATTTTTTTATAGGTACAAGCAAGTTGATACAATGGGTTTCCAAGAGACTTGGAAATATTTTGTTGGCTGGTTGTATGGTGCAGGAGCACCTTGCTCTTTAGTTGCCTCTAATTGGAAAAATTATAAAAAAAATCAACTTTCAAGTGTCAAAGCATGTAAATATTTGTAAAAAGTCATGAAATGGTCATAAATGATGTATTTGAAGTGTCAAATAGGTCATTAGGTGGAAAAAGGATGGAAAAATCAAAATTGGAAAAAATGCTAAAAGTTGCTAAGTGTGTAAAATGCAAAAAAAGTGCAAAAAATTAGGAATATGAAGAGACAAAGTGGAAAAGGAAAGGATGGGTCGAAGAAGTTGATGGGGAAATTGGAATAACTATTTTAAAACATCTTTAAAAGCTTGAAGGTCGGGCAAGTGATCAGGATTGTATTCTTGGAAAGTTTCATTTAAATAAAGTTCCATGTTCTTGAAATTTAGTATTTTCTCTTTCTGATATTTATCAATTACTAGGCTTGTACAACAAATACCAATTTTAAATCTTCAGTATATTTGGTAGTTCAAGGAATTAGCCTTCATTCCTATCTATCTTGAAGGATTTCAATTAAGTATAGCATTGGTTTGAGCCACTTTTCTATTCTCGATCTATAAAACCTTATAACAGGGGTTTGAGAGTCTTTTAGGGTAGTATTCCTCCATCCCATCAATGTAGGTTTAGTTGGTTGATGGGATGGATAGAATAGAGTTATTTTTGTTATGTAAATTTGGTGTGACTATGGACAATTGCAGGGGAACACAAGAATTTTATGATTGATTGCTACTCCAAGAGGAAAAACTAGTGATTTCCAAGAAATTGTTGCTGCTACAGTCATGGGATTAAAGATATAGTGATTGTTGGGGTTTGGAAAAGGTTTCTTAAGCACATGCAGACATAATAAAAAAAAATTGAGGCAGTGGCATGTTGGTGTGAGGTTAGGAAGGTGAACTTTCATTAAACCCTCACTCTTTAAGCCTTATTCAACCTATAACCAAGGGTTTGCATTTTGAGACACAAAGAATGGTAAAAGTGTTCAAGTATTGATTGATTTTTTCATTTTAGACCCTACTCTAAGACTGTTTGCAGGTTTGGAGGATTGATGAGTTGTTTTGAGATGACTTGCTTTGATAAATTGACCTATTTAAGGGCTAAAAATGTGAAACAGTTAATTATTTTGTTAATTTTTCCAAAGAAAAGATATATAGTGTTGAGATATGTTTAAATTGACTTAAATGGGTTTCCAAAATAGTATTTGGTTCTTATAGTTTCAATGTGTAATGATTGGTATGCCCGTTTTAGGGGTTTTGCAATGCTAGTAGAATATGGGGGTTTACATGCAAGAAATTGGGATTCTGAGCATACAGTGATAAAAGTGTTTGATTTTGTTTTGGAAATTTCTTAAAAGATGTTTTAGTGATTTTGGGAAGGTACAAAGACTCATCTTGTTGATTTGATTTTTTGGTTAATATGGAACCTTGGTGCAACAATAGTGTCGTATGGGCATGACTTTGAAAGTCTTTCAAAGCATAGTAATGAAGCAGTATATTTAGTTCATTCCTGACAAAAATGTGATGTTAAAGAGTCTTGGAAGTATGAGAACAGGATTGAAGCAAGAATGATTGGTTTTGTGGTTATTTTTCCTTGTAAAGCAAGTTGAATTGATGAGTGATTTGTTGAATAGTGAGGAGTTGTTTGGTTCAGTGAATTCTAATCAGGTTTTTCAGTTAGTACAGTCATTTTTATGTTGGTAAAGATGTTTTTGAGTTTGAGAAAGGTTAATAAATATGTTTGGTGATCTAATGCCTTGAGGTATGAAGTGAACTGGAAGAGATTTTGATGAAAAGTTTAGTGATTCAAAGATGCTTTTTCAATTTGATCTTCTCCAATTATGTTTGGGATAGAATTTCTTTGATGAATTGATGTTGTGAATAGATGCTCTTGCATCACATACCTTATGTGACTCCTAAAATTCCACCTATTACACAAGCACCTAATATAACAAGGAGCACATATAATCCTAACAACCCATATCAACCTCCTATTCCACAAATACCACCAATTACCTATAGACATGTAAAAATTCCTAACGCATATCACACATCTTGAAACTATATTTTTCATCATCCAATCAATTTCATTTTGTTAATTGAGTTTATCATCATTTCATTTCATTTGCATTATTAATTCCCTTTAACACCATTTAACATCATTTTCATCATTTAACTCTAATTTCCTTTATTAATTAAATAATTTTGTATTTAATTAATTCACTATTTCATCACTAATTTTCCCCTTCGTGATTCTAGTTGAATAATTATTTAATTATTTAATTAGGTTCATCTAATATTTCTTCTAATCTCTTATAATTAAATAATTCTCATTATTTAATTATCCCACTTTTAATATGTCTCCTCCAATGGAATATTCTTTTTTAAAAGAATGGCATATCCTCATCCTCCATGATTAAATAATTTCTAATTATTTAATTATCCTAAACCCTCCATAAAGAATATTCTTGAGGATTATTCCTTTTTCAAAGTATCTTTGAATTTTCTTGTTTCAACCATTTCTAGCCCTTAATCTTCAAATCTAATCTCCACCCTTGATCTAAAATATCCTAACCATTTTTCTAAAATGGTGGAGATATTTTGAGTTCTAACTAATCACATCCCTCGATCTTCCCTAATTCACTCTCATTTGTGGGTGTTAAGGATCAATCTCAACCCTTCTTTGTGGGCATTGAAACTCAGTCTTAACCATTGATCTAATTTCCTAAAATTTATAAAATCACCTTCAATCCTTCACATTCAACACCTAGAATTTGAGTAGCTAAGCCATGTCAAAGTGAGTTTTGAGAGAAATTTGAGCATTTACTCATACCATATAGGTCATTCATCACATTCATCATTCATCTTGGAATCTTTTGCAATCAATCATGGAGGATTAAGTGTTGAGAAATCCAACACCATACTACACTAAGTTCAACAATGGGATTGTGAGATTGTTTCACGTTTTGATTTCAATTATGCTTGATTTGACTATGCTAACATTAGGGTTTGAATTCATGGCTTGATTTACAATCTAATCTCATTGGTAAGTGGGTTTTGATCTCTTGTTTTGAGTTCTTTAAATGAATTCTAGTATGCTTAATCCATTCCACTTTTAACCCTTACATAAAATGGCATGCCTGGTGGGACCCACTTCCCTAATCTAATATTTTTATCAAGCTTTTTATGAGTTGTAGGTTTATAGAGTGCAGTCATTTGAAACAGGGTTCGCTATTGTGCAAAGGATCACTCTTGTTCAAGAAGCTAGGCATGTCTACTTCATTTCAAGATCACTGTTGTTAATTCGGTCATGGCTACTTTCTCGGTTTTTGGTTTTCTGACATATTTTTTTAGTTTTTCAAAAATAGAGCCATATCTATCTCATTTATGTTGAATGAACAAGACAACTGAGAGGGGTATGAATCAATTGTATCTAATCAAAACATCAAAACCCTCAACAGTAATCAAATCCACATGCATTCATTAAACCCTTATTTTGTTATAATGATTAAACATGAAATGTAGATAACAAAAATTGAAATAATAACACCATACACAAGAGAACACCATATTTACATGGAAAACCCAATGAGGGAAAAACCAGGGTGAGGATTAGCTCACAATAGAAGTAATAGAAAAACTAGTACAAAAGGGAACACTACCAGAATAGGACACACTATCCAAAAAGGCTCACAGCCAGGGCTCGTTGCCATAGAAAGAAAAATAAGATAAAAGAGAAAATTTACATAGAGAAAAATTTCTCAATGCAATAAGGAATCCAACATAATGCTCTAACAATCTTGTAGTCTTGCTTGAATTATTTCGGACACCTTCAATTCACTTCCTTCAGAAATCCAAACACTTGAAATTTTCACTGCTATGCTCAAATTCGCATCACACACATCACTCGCATCAATCTTGCATCTATCTTGTATCTCTCTTCTATATCACACCAACACTACACATTTATATTAACCTCAACCTTAAAAACCTTCTCCAATGTCCGCAACTATCTGTTACATTTACAAATTCAAAATAGGTCGACATCTAAACATTCTCGTGGTGGATAAGAATTAAGGTGACCTACATAAATCCTTAATTATGACCAAAATAGATCCAAACATACCTCAACATGTTTTCACAAGCATCACATGCAGTGTTAACACAAGGTTAGCCAACACCTATGCTAAACACCATAATCATTAAGTACACACTTCCTTAAATTAATTTAAAACTTTTGGACAGCATGATTCAATTGAACACAATATAGAATAAACCAAGAACTACTTAAGATTCATCAAACACTTCATCCAAACTCATATCATACAAACACTTCATCTTAGAACAACTGATAAAACTTATTTGCGCACTGTCATATGAAACTCACTCTATATTGTACCAAATCAAATGAAATATTGAAATCTGAAAGATACAAAAATTATAAGAAACTTCCCAAATCCACACAACCTAAAGCCAAATAGTGGAGAAACGCGAATAAAATACATTTCTCCTAGGCCACAAAAAATAGCACTGAAAGACTAGTTCACATACTAGTGAAAATATCTCACACTGTACAATGATATAGAAACCCAAAATTTGAATATAGCAACCTCTGAAAACCATGAAAAACATATCAAATCCACATAAGCATAGCCTCAACAGAAAATAAACACAGAGAACAATATTGGAGCACACTCTAAACACTTGCACAACGTTGTTCACTATGTTTATCAAATTTTCTCAAAAGTACTTGGAAACCAAGTACTAGAGAGCTCAGCTTAGCTCATTACTTCACTCCAACTCATCTTCAAACATTGCAAAAAAATAATAGCTCCATGTACTCACAACACTTCCTCAAAGTCTCAACTACACATGCACAACCTGCAACAACTTGGTCTTCTCATTTTCATAATTTTCTCAATATCCTTGACATCTTCATCATGCAACAACTTCATTAACACATAGTTGACATCAATGAAAACACCAGTTAGTAGACATCATATTGACATCAATTACAACACCTTCATACTTGCAACAATCTCCCCCTTTGTAATTGATGGAAACACAAGATGTGAAAAACCATCAAAGACAACATAACAATTCTGAACACAGTTTCTTTTCTCCCCCTAAATGATTTGACAATATACACAACTTTCTCCCATACCTTGCACTTTTTCACATGATAATTTCTCCCCCTTTGACATCAATATCAAAGGATAATTTTTTTTTCATTATTCTCCCCCTTTGACATAGAACCAAGATACTTGCTCTGAATACTCCCCCTTAGGAGTACACCCAATCAACTTAGCAACTTTGTAACAATGACAACACATGGCACTACCTACTCCCCATGAGAGGTAGCCACCAACATCAGTTGAGAAAAGAGATAGATCCATAGATCCATTAGATTGGTGCATCTCCATATGCATCTAGTTCAAGGAAGGATGGGAAATAACCCCCAACTTCTCCCGAAGATACTCCAAAGTATCCTTAGGAAGACCCTTAGTAAATATGTCAACAATCTAATCTTTTGTAGGAACATGCTCAAGTTTCATCTCATTCTCCATAACCTTCTCTCTCAGAAAGTGATGCCTAATAGATATATGCTTTTTCCTTGAATGCATCATTTGATTCTTTGAAATGTTAATTGCACTTTTATTATCACAAAAGATAGAAATAGGCTCATCATAAAATATTTTGATATTCTTCAATGTCTATCTCATCCACAAAACTTGTGTGCAACATGATGTTGTTGCAATATACTTAGCCTTTACAATAGATAAAGAAACTGAATCTTACTTCTTGCTCAACCATGACACTAATCTACATCCAAGAAAGAATACACCACCACTTGTACTTTTTTTTTCATCAACACATCCAACCCAATATGCATCTGTATAAGCACTTAATGTGAAATCAATATCCTTAGGATATCACAAGCCATAATTCAAAGTGCCTTTTAAATATCTAAATATCCTCTGTGTTGCTACAATGTTTGTTTCTTTAGGATCTTCTTGAAATCTAGCCACAAGAAAAACTACATGCATGATATCCGATCTAGTAGCAATTAGATATAATAGTCCACCAATCATAGATCTATATTTGCTCTGATCGGCCTTAGGTGAATCATCATATTTTCTCAATTTAAAACCAGTCACCATAGGAGTGCATGTTGGTTTGGAGTCATCCATTCTAAGATTCTTCAACATCTCTTTGACATACTTAGACTGTGAAATGAAAATCCCTTTATCTATTTGATTTTATTTATAACCTAAGAAAGAAATTCATCTCCCCAAACATTGACATTTCAAACTCTTTCTGAATTTCTTTAGAAAATTTCTTACACATAGATTCATTTCCTCCAAAGATAATGGCATCCACATATACAACAACTATCAAGATCTTTTCTTCCTCAATTTTGAATTAAATATTACTATTTGTAGTGCCTTTATTGAATCCTTGTTGTATCAAATATCTATCCAATCTTGCATACCAAGCTTTGGGAGCTTGCTTCAATCCATATAGTGCCTCCTTCAATCTACACACCATATCTAGTTGATCTAACAATTGAAATCCTTTTGGTTGTCCCATATAAACTTCTTCTTCCAATTCACCATTCAGGAAAGAAGACTTCACATCCATCTAATAAACTTTAAAATCTGTATGTGCTGCAAATGCCAACAATATTCTGATAGCTTCCATCCTAGCCACAAGAGAAAATGTATCCTCAAATTCTATTCCTTCCATTTGTGAGTGACCCTTACACACAATTCTTGCTTTATTTCTTACCACTTTTTCATTCTCATTCAACTTGTTTTTGAATACCCACTTAGTTCTAGTTATGTTCTTGTTTTCCAATCTAGGAACCAATTCCCAAGTTTTATTCTTCTCTATCTACATAAGTTCTTCTTTCATAACCTTCATTCAATGTTCATCC
The DNA here is from genome assembly GCA_007258455.2 of Sequoia sempervirens. NCBI lineage: Eukaryota > Viridiplantae > Streptophyta > Pinopsida > Cupressales > Cupressaceae > Sequoia > Sequoia sempervirens. Next base: position 10,832,918 of record VDFB02000008.1, read on the forward strand.
TTGCATGCCTCACTCATTGTTTTAGGTTCAACTTTAGAAATTAAACACAGATTTACCTCTACTTTAGCAACTCTGCTTCTTGTCAATACACCTTTCCTCTTGTCTCCAATGATTTGTTCTTTGGAATGATTCTTCTGCACATAATTAGGGGTTTTAGGGGTCTTCTTTGGAGCTTCTTCCTCTTCATTCTGCACTTCTTTTTCATCAAATTTTCCTTCTTCTACTCTACAATCAAGTTCATATAACACATATCCATCTACTACAATTGAATTCTACAAATTCTCATCAACCTTAACATTTTCACTTTTAACTATCATTCTCAACCTTTTGTTGTAACATTTGTAAGCTTTGCTTCTAGTAGAATATCCAAGGAAGATACCTTCATCGGACCTTACATAAAATGTTCCTAAGTTCTCTTCTTCTCTTTTGATATAACATTTTCTTCCAAATACTTTGTAGTACTTGACAGTAGGAATCCTTCCATACCATAACTCATAGGGAGTCTTTGTGTTGTTAGCTTTTGCTTGAAATCTATTAAGTATGCAACCAACAATATGAATTTATTTTCTCGAATAGACTTCTAGTATATTTTCCTCTTTCATGATAGTCCTAGTAGCTTCTTGAACAATCTTGTTTTTCCTTTCAACAACTCCATTTTGTTAAGGAGTTATAGGGGAAGACAAAGGCCTCTTTATTCCATGAACTCCAAAAAGCATGTTAAACTCATTGGAGGTGAATTCACCACCTCTATTAGATCTCAAGCATTTAATTTTTAGATCCACTTCATTCTCAACCATATCTTGAAATTCCTTGAATTTATCTAGTGCATCATATTTTTCCCTAAGAAAAGTAACCCATGTCATTCTAGAATAATCATCAATCAAAAGAATAAAGTACCTATCACCTTGTATAATTCTCACCCTTGTAGGACCACAAAGATTTGTATGTACTAATTCTAGTAGTCTGGTAGTATATTTTTCCTTTCCCTTGAAACTACTCCTTGTCTATTTTCCAAATTGACAACTCTCACAAACAACATTGATAGGCTTTGTGATTCTTGGTAGGTCTCTCACTACATGAACTGAACTAATTCTTGCCAAATTATCAAAATTCATGTGACACATCCTTCGGTGCCATATCCAACTATCATTGATCTAAGACATAGAGCAATGTCCATCAACACCTTTAAGCTGGTAGATGTTTCCATCTATTCTCTTACCAGCAACAATCATAGTTCTGAAACATTTTCTGATCTTACATGTTTCATCCTTAAACACAATATTATATCCCTTGCTACACATTTTTCCAACACTCAAAAGGTTATGCCTTAAACCCTTAACATAGTAAACATTATTAGTATTATGTTGCCCATCAAAACTAATTGAACCTATTTCACAAATCTTAGCTCCTGAATCATCTCCAATTTTAATTAATCCTCCATCATATTTTTCAAATTTAACAAACTTACTTTTGTCTCCAGTCATATGATTAGAGTAGCCACTTTCAAAAACTGAATAATTCTTTTCTTTAACATGAAAGGCAGATACCAGAGTACCTTCAACTTTCTCCTTCTTCTCTAGAATACTTTCCTTCACACAACTTTCAAAGTTAGCAGAACTAGGTTCTTCTTTTATATCCAAGAACAAGCATTCATTGTCATCAAAGTCTCCATAATCAGATTCATCATCAGAAATGCCAACATTTTCTCTAACATAGTAAGTTATTTTAATCATATTTCCTTTGTTCTCCTTATTCTTATTGTTTATAACTCTTTTTGGACATCTTGAAGCATAATGTTCTATTTCACCATAGCTAAAACATTTGAAAGGTAATTTACCTTTGTACTTACCAGTGCCTTTCTTCATTCTTCCTACAAAGTTAGCTTCCACATCATCAAGATCTTATCTAAATCTTCAACCTTTTTTATTTTCCAACCTTAAAAGCAATCTCTACATTTATACCATTTTTCAAGCCCTTTTTTCTCATTTCAAAAGAGGTTAGTGTACCAATCATTTGATCTCTAGATATCAAGCTCTACAATTTCCTGAATATTAGATACCTTTCACTATAAGAATCAGGAAGAGATCTGAGAACTTTCTTTACCACTTTAAATTCTTTGACTTGTGCACCAAGACCTCTCATTTTGCTCACCAACTCATTAACTCTCTGCATGTAGATTTTGATAGTTTCATCTTCAGACATATGCAAGGTCTCAAATTGTGCCTTCAAATTCTACAACTTTTCAATTTTGAATTTTTCATCTCCTTCATAAATGCTTTCTAGCTTATCCCAACCCTCTTTGGAAGACTTCAAACTCATAACACTTACTAATTTAGTATTTGAAAGATTGTTCACAATAATAAATCTTGCCTTAACATTGATCTCATGCACCTTGATCTATGCACTTGTACTTGGATCATTTTGGGGTGCAACATATCGATTCTTTACTACCATTTCAATTTCATATGCATGAGATTCCAGATATCCTTCCATCTTTGACTTCCAAAATGTATAATAGATGCCATCAAATCTAGGGAATTCCAAAGAAACCTTGTTCACCATCCCAAATTTACCTCAAGAGGTTAAGCTCTTTTCCAAGGAACCTTGCTCCAATACCAATTGGTGAATGAAAAAGACAACTGAGAGGTGGGGGTGAATCAGTTGCATCTAATCAAAACATCAAAACCCTCAACAATAATCAGATCCATATGCATTCATTAAACCTATATTTCGTTATAATGATTAAACATTAAATGTAGATAACAAAAACTGAAATAACAACACCATACACAAGAGAATGTCGGATTTACATGGAAAACCCAATGAGGGAAAAACCATGATGAGGATTAGCTCACAATATAAGTAGTAGAAAAACCAGTACAAAAGGGCTCACTACTAGAATATGACACACTATCCAAAAATGCCCACAGCCAGGGCTCACTACCATAGAAAGAACAAGAAGATAGAAGAGAAAAGTTACATAGAGAGCACTTTCTCAATGCAACAAAGAATCCACCATAATGCTCCAACAATCTTGCAATCTTGCTTGAATGATTTCAAACACCTTCAACTCACTGCCTTCAAGAATCCAAACACTTGAAATTTACACTACTCTATTCAAATTCATATCACACACATCTCTCACATCTATCTTCCATCTCTCTTACATCTCACATCAACATTACACTTATTTATATTAACCTCAACCTTGAAAACCTTCTCTAATGTCAGAAACTATCTGTTACATATACAAATTAAAAATAGGTTGACACCTAAACATTCTCGTGGTGGATAGGAACAAATACAACCTACATAAATCCTTAATGAGGACCCAAATAGATCCAAACACACCTCAAAACACTTTCACAAGCCTTGCATGTCGTGTTAACACAAGGTTGGCCAACACCCGTGCTAAACACCATAATCATTAAGTACACACTTCCTTAAATCAATTTGAAACTTTTGAAAAACATGATTCAATTTAACATGATCTATAATTAACCACAAACTACTTAAGATTCATCAAACACTTCATCCAAACTTGCATCATAGAAATAATTCATCTCAAACAAACTGATAAACCTTATTCACACACTATCATATGAAAATCACTATGTACTGTACCAAATCAAATGAAATCTTAAAATTTGAAAGACACAAACATTATAAGAAACTTACCAAATCCACACAACTTAAATCCAAATAGCAAAGAAATGCGGAGAAAATACATTTCTCCCAGACCACAAAAACATCACTGAAAGATTGTTTCACATACTATTGAAAATATCTCGCATTGTATAGTGATCCAAAACCCAATTTCTGAATATAGAAACCTCTAACAACCATGAACAACATATTATATCTACACAGGAATAGCCTCAACACAGAAGAAACACATAGCACAATACCAAAGCATGCTCTGAACACTTGCACAACACTATTCACTTTTTTTATCATTTTTTCTTAAAAGCACTTGGAAACCAAGTACCAAAGAAATCATCTCAACTCATTACTTCACTCCAACTCATCTTTAGAAACTACAACAAAAGAATAGATCCATGTACTCACAACACTTCCTCAAAGCATCAACTGCACATGCACAACCTACAACAACATGTTCTTCTCTTTTTCACAATTTTCTCGATATCCTTGACATCTTCATCATGCAACAACTTCCTTAACACATATTTGACATCAATGACAACAACAGCCAGTAGAAATCCTATTGAAATCAATGACAACACCTTCATACCTACAACAATTTTAGGGTCACTATTTCTCAAATTGACTGTGACTGCCTCAAAACAGGGTCACCCTTGCATGAAGAAAGGTCGTTATTGCATCAGGTGATCACTTTGTAATTTTTTTTTATGGTTTAACAGTAGTTTTCCTTTTTTAGACAAGTTACAAGTCAATGATTTGGAAACAAAGCCACTCTTGCATGAGACCTGACCATGACTGTCTCATCTAAAGGTCTCTTTTGCATAAATTTGACTGCCGATGTCTCAGTAGAAGTACACCCTTATAGGTAACAAATTTTTGCCTGCCTTTTTCCCTGCTTTCCTTTTTTCATTCAATCTTTTTGAATTTCAGATTTTCTAACCTAATTTTTATTTGTTGTTGTTTGGGATTGATCTAACCTAATTAGGTAGATTTTGGTGGGGTGAAGGAAAATTCATAGACTACTAATATAATTTTTGTTGTAGGTTGAATAGTCCAAGAAGAGTAATAAAACTACTAACACTTTTTTTGCAGCTACGCTCATCAAAGACTTATTTACCAAGCATTGTGTTTTCATTTTATTAGAATAGAAAAAATTTACAATGGTGCATACAATGAACTTTTTTTTCATTCTTAGTAGGTCGAAGGGTGTGTATCCTCTCCCCTTACATCATTAGATGATCCTGGGCAATGAGAAACACATTCAATCTTCATTTTTTCTTTGAGTCATCAAAGGCGTATTGTATACATATCATCTCCCCTTGTGTCATTAGACAATCTTGGGTGATGAGAAATATTGAGACACTTAACCCTTCCCAATTTTTATTTTAGTAGAGGGGTCCTACCTTGGGATTTCATCACCCTTGGGATGACCTCTAGCACATGTTCAGGTGGGCATAAAAGGTGCAAAGGTGAAATTAAGTAGCACTATCCTATGATGTATACCATGTGTGTCAATTCAAATGTGGATGTATAGACCACATTGGGGTTGAATAGAGGCTTTAGTGTCTCATGTTTGATGTTATACCATGGGTGTTCATTGAGTCACTATGAGCCATTTTTTTTATAAGCCTAAGACTAGTTGGCCACTGTTTCAATTCATAGTGGTGCTTCAAGATAGCATCGTCCCGAGAAGTTACTTATCGTGTTAGGTCCTTGGTTGAGGTTTAAGGTGTCTTGCTAGAGTTCACACTCTTTCAAGGACAAGGGTGTCAAGGTGGTACATGACCTTGGCATACCCTATTCACCCACTCCTTGGATATGGATTAACCTTCAAGTGGTAATCCTACTATGAGGAGACAATCCTTTAATACTAGCTAGGTTGTACTTGATCGACGTGTCTTCTTTGTGATAAACTAGTGACACTATTAGTGATCCTTGTTGAATAAGGATTGCACAAAGCATCCTATTACCATTCAAGTCAGTTTTTCCTACTTTTTATTTTGTCTTTATCACTTGTTATTTTAAACATGCCTACACCAAACATCAAACCTTCAACATAAAACATACAAATTGTCAAAATTGTTATAAGACCTAAATCATAAAATAGAGTCGCCCTTGTTAGAAAATAGAGTGGTTTTTGTTCAACTTATTGCATTTTTCTCAAAACTCTACTACTCTTGTTCAACATCTACTCACACTTGTCCATACATCCAGTTGCTATTGTAGTACATAAGCTTTCTATTGCAAATCCAGTCACTATTGCTCATTCTGCTATCTGTCAAATTCACATGTCTGAATAGAGTCACTTTTTTCAAGACTATCACAGCTACCTCTATAAAATTCCTCTTTTGTCTCATTATTCTGTCACACCTACTTCCATAGCCACCACATTTTTAGCTTAGAAAACTTTCTTATAATTGTAAAATTCCATCTCAAACACTATCATATCATTTTGTCTTGCTCTCAAAACCTCAGTCACAATGGATTTGTACCTTTATACAGTTAGATCATGCTTTTGAATATCATCATCCTACATTGTAGACTTAGTTTACCAAGGGTTTATCATCATCACATATCTCTAAGATTGAACATTAATCATATTTGCACCACTTCCTTAGCAACCTTAGACAACATCCTTTTGCATCATCATCTTTCATCAAACATCAAAACTATCCTTTGGACACCAAATCAATCATCAAGCTATCAACCCCATCATCTTATTGGTGTCTCTTGATCCAATAAACCTATCATCTTGTGGTCTTGTCAAATTTAGTGGAAACCATCTTCCCTCTAAGTTTCTAGATCACTATCATCCTTCTTTACTTGCACTCACAATTCTAGTTCAAGTAGAGACATCAAACTATCTTTTCATCAACAACTTGAGACTTAGCATACCTCTATCCAACTTGGTTAACATCCTTTGGCTAGTATCATTTTCAAAACATCCAAAATCCACTCATACTCTCATCGTAGGGTTGAGTATCAAAAACATAGCATCATTTTAAAACATCCCAAAAAAATCCACCCATAATCTCATTATAGGGTTGAGTATCAAAAAACATAGCATCATTTCAAAACATTCAAAATCCACTCATACTCTCATCATAGGGTTGAGTATTAAAAAAATAGGCTTATTTAATCATTCAAAATAAAAAACCAATCTTTTTCATATCAAATCCAAAAATCAACATAAAAACATCTCTTTTTTCCAAAAGGTTTACCAACACCCCTTTTTGAAAGGCATTTTTAAACTCAAAACCCAAATCAGCAATTACATTTTTCATTTTAAGTTTTTCATCATATATCACAATCCATTGAGAAAATTTATGACAACAACAAGGTCCCAACATAGAAAGAGAATGGCAATTCACACAAGTGGTTCTAGTGGACTTACCACCATCAATGTGGAGACTACTACTCCTATGCCATGGGGTTTTAATCCTAATGATGTTCCTCCAACTCACCCCACCCCCCAAAAACATAATGTCAATATTCAACAACATAATGTCCCTACATCTGAACAATACATTGTTGGTCCTTCACAACAACATGATGGAAATCCTTTTCAACCACAAAATTTTAATCTTCCTCAACATGTGTTGGAACACAACAATCTACTGAGGGGGGGTGAATCAGTAGATACATAAATTATAGCCTTTTTATTCTAGGTACAAACTCAACTCTTAAAACTAGATGTGTAGATGAAAACAAAATAGATATGACTAACACATGCACAAAAAATATCAACATAGCAACAAATGTACATGGAAAACCCAAGAAGGGAAAAACCACGGTGAGAAAATGCTACTAGGAGCTACTGTCCTAATCCTACCTCACAATGAAATCCTCTGTTACAAATTTTAAGGGCACCAACCCTAAGGAGACACCCATCCCCTGAAATGAGAACCAAATCAATTATCTAATGGCACCAACCAATTAGATTTACAACATGTAGGAAGATTACAATTTGTTCCTCAGGAACTTTAATCAATATTATCATTGGCTCTATAACTTCTCAACTATTTGTTGCTGCCACAAAAACTCTCTTCACTACTTTGCACACCACTTCTTCAGCTTTGTTCCTCTCCTCTTTCTTTAGTGCATTATCGATCTACCTCAATGCACCACTATCCCTTCTACAACTCACCTTTTCTATTTTTTTGTAATCTTTTTTTTTTATCACAGGAGCTCAAAATCTCTTCTACACTCTACTCTCTTTTTTTGTAGTACACTTTGACACACTTCTCATGTGTTTTGAGTAGTGTTAATTAATAATAATTCCCTCGGGATCTTCCATCATAATATGACCCTCTGTTAGGGTTCAGGATGTCTTCTTCACCATCCTTCAGCTACATTGAGCCACACAACATTAATTCCTAGTGCAAAGAATTTTCCTTCATTCTCTTCTTGTAAAACCCTAAGATCAAATATGCAGTTAATGCTTTCTTCTAAACCTTCAATCTGATCTTGAACCTTGTCTCTATGGCCATCTGTACCACTGTTCTATGCATCAAATCACATTACACCTGTCGTTGAAACAAGTAGGCCAATTAATTTTCATTTCCATGTTGGTTTGAAGGAAAAACCTTATTTACATAGAGTTAGCCATTCGTAATCATCTTGTTCAAATTTGGGTCATCGATCTCCTACCTTCACGCCATGATCCTACATCCTTCATTCATCATCACAACTTTAAATCATGACCGTCTAATCAGTGGTCATTTAAATCTCCTCCATTCATCATATCTTTCATAGCCATCGTGTATTGCCAAAACACTTAGAACAATCACATCCATTTCTGCAATGTAACGATCACCGTCTGATTGCTCTCCTTTAATCTCTATCATCCATTGCATATCATTGATATGCTACATGTATCACCATTCCTATCCATGATGTATCAAGAATCAACAATCACTGTTGGATCAACTATCAATCAATTTGTATTGTCCACTGCTATCCCATTGGTTTTAACACTGGGTCCACAAAATCTTCACAAGTTGGCATGCAAATGTCATGTGTCTGTTGCTAGAATCATACTCCACCACCACTCAGCACCTATCGCTCATCGCTGAAAGCTGAACTTCCTTTGAATTCATAACCACGATGAACTAAGACCCTAGAATGCAATGTCATCCATTGGATTTCCTTCACTTAATCTCGCCCATTCATCACATATCGATAAAATCATCTTGTCGCCTCGCTTCACAATAGTGATGTGAAGCAATTGGGCAATATGACACCACATGTCGCTAGTCCCACCAAGGTACTGTCCTCCATCATTGTGTATCATTTGATCACCTTGATCATGGTCGTTAAACCATCTCCATCATGTATCGTTGAACTACAAACCAATTTTCAAAAGCTTTTCACGACGTGCGATATCAAGTGATAGCTATCGGATCTTCAATGGAACCCATCACTGAAAACAACTAAATGATAAGGTGAAAAGGGTCAGTCACCGAACAAAATTAAAGGCCATTAGTTATATTTTAAATGACCTACAACCTTCAACCAATAGTCAATGACAAAATAGAAGACTATTAAGGTGTCATGACTGCTAACACTAGGGTTTAACTACAAAACCCTAATTCAAGCCGAGAGCACAAGTATAACAATTCTAAGCATAGCCTTCCACCTCTGGACCTACAAAACATATTTCTGAGCTACTCTTAGAAAACCCATGTCGAATCTAGACTTAAATTTTTCTCTTGAGCACTGAAAGAATTCACTACAACATGACAGAATTGCATGACAATAATGCAATACTTTGAACAACATTTACAGTATTCACTCCACCTTCCAGATCCACAATACACCATCTTCCTCGGACATCAATGACAAAATTTTGCAAGATCAGTTTCATCTCACACCTGATCCCCTTTTGACATCAATGACAATAATATGCTAACAATCTCCCCCTTTTTCATTGATGGAAAAACTAAATGCTCATACCAATCGGTTGAAATGGTCTTAGACCAATTGAAATCATTTGAGATCTGTAACATTTTGAGATTTGTATCAATTGGACACTCTAAGCAATGCTCCCATTTTAGCATTTGTACATGTTTCTCCCCATTTGATATGCACCTCTGCCATGCTCATCTTGTTCAATTGAGCATTTTTTCATGACTTTTCTCACCCTTTGACATCAATGGAAAAGGGCAGACTCCCCCTTTGACAATCAACTCAAAGAGAAAGTGGGAAATTATACAACCATCAAGTCATTAGAAATTTGTAAAACCATTGATACTTGACTTGATCTATCTTTTCTGTTTCCAAGGATGAATGAAATATAAATGAAAATCCCCTTATACTTATGCCCTTATCACTAGTGACTAGTGATATGATGTGGGAGAAATGACTCCAAATTTTTTTCTCAGATATTCAAATTGTTCCTTGGGAAGAGGCTTGGTGAAAATGTCAGCTACCTGTTCTTTTGTGGGAACATATTCCATGTTGACCTCCTTGTCTACAACCTTCTCTCTTATGAAGTGATACTTAATGGATATGTTCTTTGTTCTAGAGTGCAGCATAACTGGATTATTTGAAATGTTTATGGAACTTGAATTGTAGAAAGAATTGAGATAGGTTCTTTGTACTCCACCTTGATCTCCTTAAGTGTTTGTTTCATCCATAGGACTTGAGTACAACATGTTGCTACTACCACATACTTTATTTCAGCAGTGGATAGAGTGATTGATTCTTGCTTCTTGCTCATCAAGGAAACTAACTTGTTTCCCAAGAAGAATGCTCCACCACTGGTGCTTTTCCTATCATCCACACTTCTTTCCTAATCAACATCTGTATATGTAGTTAAAATGAAATACTTTCTCTTGGGGTACCATAGCCCATAGTCAACAGTACTCCTAATGTATCTAAAAATTATTTTCATTGCATTTACATGTGACTCTCTAGGGGCAGCCTAAAATCTTGCCACTAAACATACTGCTTGCATAATATCTAGCCTTGATTCAGTTAAATAAATAGGATTCCAATCATTGACCTATAGACTGCTTGATTTTCCTTAGGTGATTCATATAATTTACTCAACTTGCATCCAGTTATCATGGGGGTACTGACTGGTCTACTATCCTCCATGTCAAATTTCTTGAGCATCTCCTTAGCATACTTAGTTTGAGATATGAATATCCCATTATCAGTTTGTACAATTTGTAAGCCAAGGAAAAATGATAACTCTCCGAACATTGACATTTCAAATTCATATTGCATGTGTGTAGCAAAAATTTTATACATTTGATCATTGCTACCACCAAAAATGATGTCATCAACATATACAATAACAATAATCATGTTCTCACCTTCTGATTTGAATTATAGATTACTATCTGCACATCCCTTTTTGAATCCTTGTTGCTGTAAATATTGGTCTAATCTAGAATACCATGCTCTGCATGCTTGTTTTAGACCAAACAACTCCTTTCTCAATATTCAAATATAGTCATCATCTTTTGGCAGCTGAAAAACCTTCTAGTTGTTCAATGTAGACTTCCTCTTCTAAGTTTCCATTCAAGAATGTAGATTTAACATCCATTTGATATACTTTGAATCCTTTGTGGACTGAAAAAGCAAGAAACATTCTAATTGTTTCTAGTCTTGCTACAGGTGCAAATGTCTCTTCAAAATCAATTCCTTCAACTTGTCCATGCCCCTTGCACACTAATCTTCCCTTATTTATTACTACAACTTCATCTTCATTCAACTTGTTTCTAAACACTCACTTGGTTCCTATCACATTTTTTCTTGGGGGCCTAGGAACCAATTCCCATGTTTTATTCTTTTCAATCTGATTTAACTCCTCTTCCATGGCTTCTATCCAAATCTCATCCTTGTTGGCTTCAGAGAAATTTTTTGGTTCACTTTGAGATAGGAGAGAAAAATTTACTTATTCTTTATTATTTTTGAATCTCCTCCTGGTCTGAACTCCTTCATTTGTATCCCCAATTATCTGATTTGTTGGATGATCCTTTTGAACATATTTTGTAAGGGCCTTCTCAACTTCTACTTCCTTAGATTCTTCTTCATCATTTGCTACATTGTCTTCATATTTTGAATCATCTTCAATATCATTCTACTCTGATTTGATATGTTTTATACTTTCATCAAACTTAACATTGATGCTTTCCACAATCTTTTCTAGTCTTTTGTTATAACATTTATATGCTTTACTTTGAGTGGAATATCCTAAAAATATTCCTTCATCACTTCTTGATTCAAACTTTCCTATGTTTTCATCTTCTCTTTTGATGTAACACTTACTTCCAAAAACCTTAAAATACTTTATAGATGTAGGCCTTAAATACCACAATTCTTAGGGAGTACTATCACTATGTACTCTGATTTGAACCCTATTCAAAATGTATACTACAGTATGTACTGCTTCTCTCCAAAATATATCAATTAATCTAGCCTCTTTTAACATTATTCTACCATATAATTCACAACTCTATTCTTCCTTTCTACCACTCCATTTTGTTGTGGAGTTCTTGGCACTGAGTATTGTCTCTTGATTCCATGTGTCTCACAGAATTCAAAAAAAATCACCTGATGTGAATTCTCCTCCTCTATCTGACCTTAAGAATTTGATCCTTCTACCTATCTCCTTCTCAACTATCTTTTTGAATATCTTAAATATCTCAAATTATTATGACTTGTCCCTCAAGAATGTCACCCATTTCATTCTCATGTAGTCATCAACTAACAATATAAAGTACCTTCTCCTTTTAGTCCCCTTGTTCTTGTGTGTCCACACAAATCAGTATGAACCAGATGTAAAGGCTTAGCGATTGAATATTCCTTATTTGTAAAGCTAGCCTCTATTTGCTTTCCTTGCTGACATTCTTTGCATATGACATTTGTGGGCATAGTCACTTTGGGAATGTATCTAACCAGACCTCTTGAGCTTACTTTCACAAAATTGTAAAAGTTTATATGGCCTAATCTTCTATGACATAACCAACTTTCATTAGCTTGTCCTATCAAGCAACTTTGACCTTTTACTTCAGCAAGGTTGTATAGTTTGTTGTCAATTCTTAATCCTCGTGCAAATATCTTTCCATTCTTTCTAATTTTGAAACCTTCTAAAATAAATGTGACTTTATAAACATTGTCACACATTTGGATCACACTTAACAGATTGTGTTTCAATCCCTCAACATACAAGACATCCTTTGTAGGATTTTTACCATCTAGGCTTAAGATGCCTTTACCACATATCTTGATTGTAGTGTTATCACCCAAACTCACAGATCCTCCATTATATTTTTTGAGTTTGATGAACTTACTCTTATCTCTAGTCATGTGTTTGGAGCAGCCACTATCTATCACCAATAGATTTTTCTTTTTGGAATGTAGAGCTATCTATGCAATCATTTATTTTGTGGAGCTTTCTCCCTTTTCCTTCCATACTTTCTTAGTTTTATTTTCTATATTTTCTACCATCTCCTCCTTGTTTTCAGATTCTTTGTTTGACTTAGGAGGTAAAACTTTATTTTTCTCATTCTTAATATTTGGTCTTGTAAACTTTGTTCTACAATTTTTAGCTATATGACCAAAGTTATTACAGATATAACAAACTACATTCATATCAAGTAAAGGAGCAAAAAAAAATCTACTTTCAAAGCTTGCACTCCTTTTAGGAATGATTCTACATTCTTTAGCCCTATGATCAAACTAATTACATGAATATCAATATCCATAGAAATATGAGGAATACTTGATCATAGCATTTTGTGCTAGATGAGAAGGTCTTTTGTGCATCTTCCTTCTTGTGTCTCTCACCCTAGTGAATCCATCAACATCATCCCTTTTTATTTTTTTCTTTTTCTTCTAATGATCAGGATCTGATTGGTTATCCTTCTTGTCTATAGCAGGCTCCTTTTCTTCTTTAGTTTTTTCTACCTCTGTATATTTCTCATTGTAGTCTCTTCCATTGAAGTTACTCTCCTTGACAAGTTTAGACTTTTCTTCTGCTCTAAATCTTTTATAACTTTGTAGAAGCATCAACAAAGGATTTTTCCCTTTCTCCAAACCTAAGCCCAATTTTTCATCTAGATTCCTTTCTCTATTTGTTCTTTTTCCTTTTCCAGATCTCTTCTTAGAGAAATAATCTCTCCTTCAATCTTCATGCATCTGCCAGCTTCAACTTGCAACTTGGATTGAATCACATCTTCTGCTCTCTTGGCTTCCTCTAGTTTCAGCTTCAAATCTACCACATTTTGGGTAGATTCTTCTAGTTCCTTTCTTAGTTTATCAGACTCTTTTTGAGCAATTTTATTTTGTTGCTTGTTCTCCCTTTTTAACTTCTCAATCTCATCTCTGAGATCATCAATCTCATCTAGGGCATAGATGAGTTCTCCTTCTAGGTTTACCACCCCTTCTTCACCCTCTTCAAGAAGATCTTTAGCCTTTTCATTCTTCTTCTCTTCAAACTCTTTTTTCATAAAGAGAAACTCATTGTCTCTTACAACAAAAGCATGGTTTTGTTCATCATCTAAGATATTGCAGTCTTCTAATACATCACTATCTTCTTGGATGTATAGGCTTTTCTTTTTCTTGTAAAATTTTCTTCTCTTAGGGTAGTTTGGTTTCTTCATTTTATCATCTACCTCTTGTTCAGAGTTGTCTTTCTTATTGTAGGGACATTTAGCGGTGAAATGGCCTACTTTACCATATTCAAATCATTTAAAGGGAAACTTACCTTTGTATTTTCTAGATCCTCATCTTAGTCTCCTAATGAAGTTTACCTCCTCTTCATCAGTCTCATCATCCTCAAATGGAATCATCTTTGCCTTGTCTTTCTTGGGAGTTACATCCTTCTCCTTGTAAATAGTCTTAAAAGAAGCTTCTTTCCTATATGGTTCTTCATCTCACATCCTCATCTCATAGGCTATGAATATACTGTGTAGCTCATTCAGAGTTAGCTTGTCTATTTCTCTCCCTTCTTCTATAGCTGATATTTTGGAATCATACTTGTATGTCAGGGTGAAGCCACAATAGTGGTTTACAATTCAAGTGAGGAAGGAAAACTCACAAAAAATGAATACATGGCAAAAATTTTGATTTTAGGGGTTCGTAGGAACCTACTGGTTCGAGCGAACACATAAGAGGTTTGCTTGAACTAGGGTTCAAGTGAACCATTTTGATTCTTTCTTGCCCAAAAAACCAATAAAATCCCTTATAGAAGGGTGGTTCACTTGAACCAGGGTTTGAGTGAACCCCTAGAGGTTCGCTTGAACCCCCCTTATTCCTCATCCCCCCATGACACACCAAAAAAACCTAAATTTTGGCACTTTGGAGCTCAGGTTGAGGATGAAAATGGAGGAATCTTCACAAACCCAACTGGAATTAGGTAGTCCTCGAAATGAGCTATCCAACAAATATAATTTTAATATGTTTTGGTTTTAATATGTATTTTTTTTTTTAGTTTTATTAAACATATTTTTTTCATTGAAAATGAAGGTCTTTATTCTACACGTGGAAAAATAGCAGATTATCAAAAAAAAAATTGAAAAATATGATTGCACCAGATATTGAAGTCCTTGATCCAACAAAAAAAATTTGAATTTCGATATATACAAAAAAAGTTACATGTTATACGGTCGTGCTATGTTTGAATTGTAATTGGGTTGACTTCAAAACTTGATTAAAGAAAAAATATTCAATAAAAAACTATCTAACCAAGTGAAAGCACTAGATATCAGAGTTACAAATCTAAATTCGAAAGAATTAGAATTTTATCCTTCATGGAAAAAAATTTATGCATTATACAGTGTGTGTCACTTTTTAAAAATGTTGTTTTCTAAAAAAACCAATTTTCGTGGGAGATGGAAAAAGAAGTGCAATCTGATTCCAATTTTTTTGAAAAAACTATTTTTTAGAATCTACAAACAAAATGTGACAAGACTCTAGTTTGTATCATCTTCAAATTCCTCATGGTTTAGTCGCTATAGGTGCCCGAATGTAAATATTTAGTTAAAAATAATAATTTCAGTGTCCAGATTGGCAAAAAATTGTAAACCACTATTGTGGGATCACTCGTCATTGATCTAAGAACTTTCAGTTCAACCATGTCTTCTTTCAACTCTTCTCCATATCCTTTGATAGAGTTCACAATATCATTAACTCTCAAAAGATAGTTTGGAATCTTCTCTTCCTCTATCATCTTTAGACCTTCAAATCTAGCTTTCAGTATTTCAAGCTTTACCAATTTTACCTTGTCATCTCCTTCATAGATCTTTTTCAATGTATCCCATACATCTTGTGCATTTTTACAATACATAACTTTGTTGTGCATAGATCTAGACAAACTGTTCATGATAGAAAACCATGCATTTTAATTATTTTCAAATTCCTTTTTAGCCGCAACATCAATAGGAGGTGTGGTTGATGGTGTGTATCCAGTTACTACTAACATCCATATATCAAAACCTAAGGACCCCAAATATCCTTTCACTAATGAGCACCAATAGGCATAATCTATTCCATCGAACTTAGGTGGCTTGTTTGAGGAAGAGATTTCTTAATTGGCCATTTTTGTTCACAAATTCAAGGATCTACTCGAGATGGTTAAGCTTTCCCTAGGGAACCTAGGGCTCTGATACCATTTTTTGGAACACAGCAGTCTACTGAGGGAGAGTGAATTAGTAGATACATAAATTTTATCCTTTTTATTCTAGGTGCAAACTAAACTCTTAAAACTAGATGTGTGGATAAAAAATATATATATATGACTAACACATGCACATAAAATATCAACACATAACAATAGATGTACATGGAAAATCCAAGAAGGGAAAAACCATGGTGAGAAAATGTTGCTAGGAGCTACTATCCTAATCTAGCCTCAAAATGAAATCCTCTATTACAAATTTTAAGGGCACCAACCCTAAGGAGACACCTATCCCCTAAAATAAGCACCAACTTAGTTATCTATGACACCAACCAATCAGATTTACAACATGTAGGAAGATTACAATTTATTCCTCAAGAACTCTAATCAATGTTACAGTTGGCTCTATAACTACTTAACTATTTTTTGCTGCCACAAAAAATTTCTTCATTGCTTTGCACGCCACTTTTTCAACTCTGTTCCTCTCTTTTTTCTTTAGTGCATTCTCAATCTACCTCAATGCACCACCATCCCCTTCTGCAACTCACCTTTTCAATTTTTTTCTATTCTTTTTTTTATCATAAGAGCTCAGGATCTCTTCTGCACTCTACTCTCTTTTTTTCATAGTGCACTTTGACACACTTCTCATGTGTTTTGAGTAGTGCTAATAAAAAATAATTGCCTTGAGATCTTCCATCATAATCTGACCCTCTATTAGGGTTCAGGATGCCTTCTTCACTTTCCTTCAGCCGCATTGAGCCACACAGCATTAACTCCTAGTGTAGAGAATTTTCCTTTATTCTCTTCCTACCAAACCCTAAGATTGAATATGTAGTTAATTCTTTCTTCTAAACCTTTGATCTGATATTGATCCTTGTCTCTATGTCCATCTGTACGACCGCTCTATGCATCAAATTGCATTACACCTAACATTGGAATAGGTAGGCCAATTAATTCATTTCCATGTTGTTCTGTAGGAAAAACCTTGTTTACACAGAGTTAGCCATTTGTGATCATCTCATTCAAATTTGGGTTGTCGATCTCCTATCTTCATGCCATGATCCTGCATCCTTCATTCATCATCACAACTTTAAATCATGACCGTCTAATCATTGGTCATTTAAATCTCATTTGTTGATCAAATCTTTCATAGCCATCCTGTATCACCAAAACACTTGAAAAATCACATCCATTTCTATGATGTAGCATTCACCATTCAATTGCTTTCCTTTAATCTCTGTCATCCATCACATATCGCTAATATGCTATGTGTATCACCATTCTTGTCCATAATTTATCAAAAATTAGCAATCACCATTAGATTAGTTATCGATTAATCTATATCATCCATTGCTATCCCATTGGTTTTGACACCGAGTCCAAAAAATCTTCATAGGTTGGTAGGAAAATGTCATGTGTCTTTTGTTATCACACTCCACCACCACTCAAAACTTATCACTCATCACTGAAAGCTTGACTTCCCTTGAATTCATAGCCACAATGAACTAAGACCCTATGATGCAACGTCATCCATTGGATGTCCTTCATTTAATGTTTCTCATTGATCACATATCACTCAAATCATCTTGTCACCTCACTTCACAACAACGATGTCAAGCAATCGGGTGATATGATGCCACGTGTCACTGGTCTCAAGAAGGTACTATCCTCCATCACTATGCATAGTTTGACCACCTTGATCATTATCGTTAAACCATCTCCATCGCATATCACTGAACTACAAACCAATTTTCAAAATATTTACGTGATGTGTGATATCAAGCAATAGTCATTAGATCTTCAACGAAACCCATTAGCAACAACAACTGGATGATAAGGTGAATGGGTTGGTCAGGGAATGAACTTAAAGGCCATTAGTTATAATTTAAATGACTTGTAACCTTCAACCATCAATCAATGACAAAATAGAATATTTTTAAGGTTCCATGACTACTAACACTAGGGTTTAACTACAAAACCCTAATTTAGGCCAAGAGCACAAGTATAACAATTCTGAGCATAGCCTTGCACCTCTAGACCTGCAAAACATATTTCTAAGCTGCTCTCAGAAAACCCATGTCGAATTTGGACTAAGATTTTTCTCTTAAGCACTGAAAGAATTCACTACAACAACATGATAGAATTTCCTGACAACAATGGAATACTTAGATAACATTTGTAGTATTCACTCCGCCTTCCAGATCCACAATACACCATCTTCCTCAAACATCAATGACAACATTTTGCAGGATCAATTTCATCTAACACCTAATCCCCTTCTGACATCAATGACAATAATATGCTAATAACATGGTGCTACTCCATCACAACATAATGTTAATCCTCCTTCAAGTAATGTTCATATTCAACACCAACAAATATTCTCTCAACAACAAAACTAACCCCCTCAATCACAAGATGGGTATGTAGAAGATGATAGTGATGAGGAGATTACCAATGAAGACCTATTAGAATACACCCAAGATCCTAAGCTAAAAAATGTAATGAAATAAATTATTAGCTCGGATCCTAACACATATTTCCTTAGACTTGCACAACATGGTGCCAAACTACCTGTGTACTTTAATGTCAAATCTATCAAAGACCCAACTCTCATTCACATGGATGAAGACACTGTGGTTAGATGAATCCCTAAACCAACTATAGATCCCAAGATACCTCCACTCTTTTCAAGATCAAAAGCACCAATCAATGATTCCTCTCACACAAAATATGTTTACAATCCTCTATATAGACAACCCTCTCAATTGGAACAAGCATACATTTCCCAACATATTCAAGTAGATCCCAACATCATGGCATCTCAAAACATCACTCAACAAGCAATGAATCCATTTCCCACGCCACTTGTCACTCATAATGTGTAAAAAAATACATGGAGACCAAGTGTAGCAAGAAACCTACATGAGACATCCTTGTCATAAAATGTACCACAACAAGGACCAATTGTTAATGTGCAAAACATGGGTAACCTTCCACCTAGAACTACATAATACACACCAAACCAACAACCCAACATTCAAACATAATTACATGCCACTATCCCTCCACAAAAACATATGGCATCACCCATCTATACCATTTATGATTAAAACAACCCATCCATAAAACAAAACAATCCACCCATGCAACAAAATATTCTACCCACACAACCAAACAACCTCCCATATATCAACAAAATACACAAACCAACATTCCTCAAGACCAAGGCATGTATCAAACAAACACTCAAGGTCAAATATGAACACAACACATGCAATAACAACCTCCATATTATGACCCTTCATACAATGCACAATACCAACAAGGGTTACAATTCCAAAATCCATACCATCCCTCAACAACAACATACCATCCCTCAACAACAACATACCATCCCTCAACAACAACATACCATTCCTCAACACCAACACACCATCCCTCAACATCAAACCTTCACACCACAACATCAAACCTTTACTCCACAACAACATTAAAATATAAATACACAATATCAAAACCCCTATCCATAATACCAAACCATTAATCCATAATACACACAAATTCCACAAGGACCTAACCCTACTTTACACATACACAACACTCCTCAAGGTCCCACACACACACAAAAACCATCATATGACTCAACATTCATTGTAGGAAAACAGAGTTGTAACATGCCTAATCCTCAAGAAGACACTGCAAGTGATGACTTAGCATTGCAAATTCAAAACCTTACTTGAAATATATCGGGCATACAACTTGGGAATCCCAAGAAGAGCTATGCATTCCAAGTCATATGTCCCTATCCATTTGATTGCAGCATATCGATGATCCACTTTCTGAAAAACTTTGAAATCCCAAAATTTGACAAGTACAAAGGAAGAGGGGACCCAATTGAACATGTGTGAAAATTTTCCATAGCTTGCATGGATGTGACTAACAATGACTCTTACCTAATGAGACTTTTCCCAAGGAGTCTTGGAGGTGTAGCTATAGAATGGTTCTCTAACCTACCACTTGGAATTAAAACTATTGATGAGTTATCTAATAAAATCATCAATAATTTCTCATATAACATCGAACAAGACATCACGGTTTTCAAATTTTATAAGATAAAACAAAACCAAGGTGATTCATTTTCTTCTTTCTTACAATGATGGAGACATAAAGCAAGTAAGTGCAAGTTTCCCATTCCTAAGAAACAACTTGTTGAAATATTTATCTCAACTCTTCAAACTGACATAAGCTTTTAATTAATGATGATATGCCCTAATACCTTTGAGGGAATCATTGAAAATGGTTTAACCATTGAAATATCTCTCATTACAAGAGGTGCCATCAATCTATACAATAATAAAGATCAAGCATCTAGTTCAAATGATAAACCTCGCATATGGGTGAAGAATAAAAATGTCACCAATGATGGAGTGGTTGATGCTAATTTTTTTCAAAACATACAACTACCTCCTAATAATCCTCAAATCTATGTCCAAATCAATCAAATGAACTATCCCAAAAAAAAATCAACAAATAAATCAAACTAAAAACCCTCAAAGAGGACCTCCAAGACAAAACAATCAAACGAGATGAAAGTACACTCCATTGGGAGAACCTCTTGAGGTGGTTATATGAAAATTAATTCAATCAAATCTCATCAAGCTTCCTGACCAAAAGAACTATGAAGAGCCACAATTCAAACCTCCATGGTACAATGAGAATGATCAATGTGAATTTCACTAAATAAAGGGTCACAAGACTAACAATTGCATGAAACTAAAGAATCTTATGAAAGACTTAATTGAAAAAGGAGAGGTTGAAATCGATCAATGTCCTAGAACCTTTGGAAATGATGGAATGGGTATTTATAAGGATCCAATCCTCGATCATACTAAGGTAAATGACAAAGGAAAAGGATAGGATTACAAATAGGCAACCTATACCTATTACAACATAGTGGGAAACATACATGAATCTATTAACCATATCTATGTGATGACAATAGTTGGTAAGAAACTTGAGTTTAACATTACTACACGAAGAGGAAATATTACCATCCAAGGAGCCCCACCTTAGACTAGATCATATACCAAGCCTTCAAATGATTACAACCTTGTTGATCAACTAAAGAAAACTCCAGCCCAAATTTCTATCCTTGAGCTCCTTAATATATCTCCCACACACAAAGAAATTTTGGAAAAATCTCTCCTTGAATCCTTCATCCTTAATGATATAGATAATGAGAAATTTCAATCCATGGTTGGGTACATTGCATCTACCCACCACCTTGTCTTTTCTGAAAGAGACCTTCCAGCATATTCATTCCATAACCAAGCTTTATACCTTGGAGTTTGTATTCATAAGCATAAAATCAAAGATTTATGATAGATGGTGGTGCCAGCTTAAACATTTGTACCTTAAAATTGGTAAAATAGCTTGGGTATTCTGATGATATCATTGAAAAACAAAAAAGTATCACTATAAGATCCTATAAGGATAACAAAAGAAACTCAGAAGGCACCATTAGACTTTATGTTCAGGTGGGATCAGCCATAGCTAAAACAACTTGTCAAGTACTAGATCTTGAACTATCCTACAACCTTCTCTTTGGATGCCTTTATATCCATGAAATGCAAGTGGTTCCTTTTGCATACCATCAATGCCTAAAATTTCCCTACAATGATAAGGAATTTACCATATATGGGGATCCTAAACCCTTTCGTTACTGTAAAAATCTAGAAGAGAAATACAAGAAAACTTTTCAAATTCCTAGTAATGATATATCTTTCCACTCATATCCATATATTGATCCATCATCCCTTATATCATCTTCGCATCCCTCATCATCCTCAAATAAATCTTCATCATCCAACCCCCCTCAAACTGACCTCAAGATCCAAGTACTTGAATAAGGATGTAGATATTACCACTTCAATCAATCCTTTTGCTTTGGTAAACTTCCTCCTTGACTAAAAAATTTGGAAAACCAAAAGAAATCAAGAAATATCAACCTGTAACTATTGAAATTAAACCTATAGTATGTCTAAATGGGGAGACATGAAAGATGAGGTTATCTTTGAAGAAGACCTTTCTACGTGGTTATACAAAGAGGGACAAGAGCAAGATAAAGAGCTACCTCCCATCCCTATTGATCCAAATAACAAAGGTTATCAGTTAGCAAAAGGTATGGGATTTAGAGGAAAAGGTGGTATTGGTTTGAATGAATAAGGTATGAGAGAACCCCTCATCATGGAAAAGAGCAAGAAGAAACTAGGACTAGGTTATGATTTGTTAGATAAAGTTTCTCCTAACTGTAGTGTCGAAAAAAGTAACCCTTATTCACACTTAGTTTGGGAATGAATAATTAATGATAAAATGGACTTAATTGTGCCTTATTTAGGGCAGTTTAAAGTGTTTTCTTACACTTTCACACTAATCTAGGGATTTACTAATTAACTAGATTAATTAGAGCTTAATTGGCCCCTTAAATTGAAATCCAAGCCTTATTAATTACATTTTCCAGAGGATATATCATGACACTCATTAATAATGTTTCACAACATTTAATTTGGCAAGGTTTGAGCCCTAGGCTAGTGACTTGGGACCCATTCACCACCTGGTGAATGGGTCCTTCCTAGGTCCTAGGATCCCCTTTTTGCATATTATTTTACCTCCCTGGAATGTGTCCTAGTTGACTATGTTAGGACCCATTTGAACTATGGAAAATGGGTCCTCCTTAAGTAAGGACACCCATTTTTGAACTTTTTTGTGGAAATATTTTAGTTATTAAATCCTTTATCTGATGTCAACTTGTGTTATTTGAATTTCAGGATTAAATCTTAAGATAAGTATAAATATAAGGTTAATTTACATAGTTTCATCTAAGAAATCCTAGATCTTCATAAGAAATCAAGAGTACATTCACAAGAGCATTTAGAGCATTCAATAAGGAATTCAAGGGAAGATTATTAGAGTTTATTGAAAAAATAAAAGGTTATATCATCATTTCAAATATTTAGGGCATCATGCATGTTGAGCTATCATGTTGATGTAGCATTGAAGATCCATTTACAAGAATTGTTTTACATCCAATTCAAGATCAATATCTACATTCTTCATAGCCACTTCATGCTAGATTGTTGATTTACATTCCAAGACTTCATCCAAGGTATCATTGTTTCATATTTCATGTTTCATTGTTTCATCATAAGGTTTAATTACCTAAATGGGGTTTGACCAAGGCAAACCCCTATTCCATAACACAACATTTTTTCTCCTCTTTGATGTGTGATTGTAGGTTTTAGGTTGAAGATCAAGTTGAGATTAAAAGTTTTCAAAAGTTGTCAAAGTTGAAAAGTTGTAAAAGTTGTCATCTTTAGTGCAAGATCACAAAAACGAAGCTATAGAATTTATTTTCAACTTTCGGGAGCTAATCATCTATGAACTAGGACTGTAGACATTGAAGAATAGAACCTAGAAATCACTTTTCTAGAACCCTAGCAGGGATCCATTCACCACTGGGTGAATGACTCCTTAGTGACCATGAAACACTTTTTTTTAGCAAGGTACACATTGTTTTAGCATCTAAGAACTTAATAGTTAAGGTTGATTTTTGATTGTTATTTAGGCATTTTTCTAGCTTCTTGCGAGACCTAAGCAATAGGGACCAGGATCGACTCCGAATTACAGGGTTATGGTACATTGCTTACGCGGTACCCGTGCACACTCACTTAGGGATGTTTTCAGCACTGGCTGAGAGATGGCACAGCGAGACTTCTTCATTCCATCTTCCCACTGGCGAGGCCACCATCACCTTAGAGGACATTTGGCACATTTTGTGATTTCCGATTCACAGTCGCCGGGTGATTTTTGATATGGATGAGGGGCGCAAGGCCTGCTTTAGAGTCCTCGCCATAGACGATATTGTCTTTTGCGAGGGGCAGATAGAGCTCGAGCGGCATGGGATCCTGGCACCTCCCTACCGCTGGGTGATTGCAACCATCATTTCAGGTCTTGTTGCCCCTGACATATGAGGGTGATATTTCAGTCCTGGCTGGGGATACTGCTGGGAGCAGATGGTTCGAGACAGGTCAGTTCATTTTGCTTGGGGACATGTTCTTCTAGCTTCATTATACAGAGACCTCCATGAGTACGTCTATATGGATGGCAGAGCACTCAGAGCATGGGTGACTCTTCTTCACATCTGGGCATGGGAGCATATTGTTGTACTGCGTCCATGTGTTGTTTCAATTTCGATGGTACCAGACGATCCCCTCGTGTGGCGATACATAGGCGATGTGTCCTTCACACACACTGGTGAGCACGAGATCTCCTATTGGAGGAGGGTCTTCGACGAGATGCAGGTTTTCACTTGGCGACCGTACCATGGTCGGCTTGGATTGAGAGGTACCATTTTATGCAGGGGCAGGAGCACACTATGATTGAGAGGTACCTGCCCGGCCACGTGCAACGTCAGTTCGGGGAGCCTTAGGATCACACAGATGATGATTATGTAGCTTTCTTCGCCCGCTCCATGACACAGGTGTCATGGGGGCGGTATATTCCTGCTTTGAAGGCAGTGGATAGCTTCAGAAAGTTGGTGGCTCGACTGTGGGCCTACAATCAGGGACTCACAGATCCAAGTATGACTCAGGCCTACAGGGATTGGTTCCGGCCTCCGCTTCGGTTGACGATTCTAGGTGCAGTTCCAAATCTGTGGAGAGTTAGAGGCAGAGGGGTAGGATGAGGACGAAGAGCTGACATTCGACAGGACCCACCATTTGTGCCCCTAGTCCAGCCAGATCAAGGAGATGTGAACATGCAGGACCAATAGCAAGTGCCACCAGTTCCACCACCACGAGGCGAGGATCCTCCTCGAGTGCAGCCACAGGTACAACCAGCAAGACAGGTGGATGCATGGGATACTTTGATTGCATAGCTACAGGCCCAGGTCTAGGCCGTGATAGCCAAGAGAGATCAGGCGAGGGATGAGAGAGAGCAGATTAGGGTCGAGAGGGATCAGGTCGTACAATAGAGACAAGCTGCAGAGCTACAGGTAGCCACTGAGCTAGGAAGGAGACAGCAGCTAGAGAGCATGACGTCCCCCCCTCCCAAGGTACAGTGTCAGTTCGATCTTACAAGGATGTCGTTCGAGAGGCCGAGTACTATCGGAGGTACTATCATGAGGTCGTACCCAAAGTAGATTGGGTCCCAGAGTACTCAGAGCAGGCCAACCACAAACCAGCAGAGGGTCATGGTGACAGAGGCAAGGGTAACATCCACAGGGACAGAGCTTGATCAGGATGATACGATACTTTTTATGCCTTACGTGCTCATTTTTGATAGCCCGATGGGCCTTTTGTACTAATTGACATATATGTATAGTGATCCGATTTATTATTGTACTATGATAGTTGCGTTATTGATTATATATATATATGAGCCGATGATGATTTTGATGTGATGCAATGTGTACTCTTTATTTATGCATGGATGATTTTACTTCTATATGTTGTGCAATGATGCTTTTATGGATACATTTATTTCTGATGATGTATGCATTATGATTATGACTAACAGATCTATATTATGTTTAACCTATGATATGCAAATGTGATGTGCAATGATGTTGTCTATATGATGATCTATTTGATGCAAATGGTGATGTAATATGTGATGTGGAATATAATATCCAAAGTGATATGGTATATACGTGAAATGTTATGTGAATCATGCTTATATATGAATGGATTATGGATAGATGTACGTTTTGTATGTGATGTAATGAATGATTTATGATGCTATTTATGAGATGACATGGATGATGTAATACGATGGTCGTGATATGATGCCAATGAGATGGTTTTATGTAATGCAAATGAGATGGTTTTATGTAATGCAAATCAAATGGTTTTTTTAAGATGCTTAGAATAACAAATGTTATTATCCTAAACTTATTAAATGATGATGTAATGTATGTGTACTATATGCAATGATATGATAATGTTTTATGCAAAAATGGACTTAATGCATGAGATGACTTTATGATGTTATGCTACTATGTATGTGATGGATTATCTTATAATGCCTATGTACCTATTGTTTATGATTATGTAGTATGTGATAATGTGAAATGGTTATGAAATGCAAATTAATGTTTATGCAGTGGTTCATATAATGCACTGCAATGCAATGTAATGGATGAAATGCGATGAAATGGATGCACCTATCTATGAAGAATGCCTATGATAACCTGTTTATATGATGATTGAAATGCAATGCATGTGTTTCCTATATGATATGTTTATGCAATATGGTAATGGTTTGTGGATGCAGGATCGATGACAATGATGGTGATGATGATCAACTGTCATAGTACCTTGTTAGTGCGATTAGCCAGAAAAGAAGAAGTCATTTTAAGAAGAAACAAGATGATGCAAATGCAAATGATGATGACGATGATTACTTGCCGAGGAATTGGGATTTTTAAAGGGCCAAATTTTCTTATTTTTGATAATGCACGTGGTACGATGCATCAAGGTATAGAAAACCAGGATGGTGTTGTACCTAGTGTGATGGAATTTGACTTGACAATCAAATAGGAGTGTCCTTGTTCACACCTGACATACGGAAACCTTGCTAGGATGCACTTTAGAAGTTCAAAACACCTCGGACCAAAACATGGAAAGGTAAACCTATCCATGCAATAGTCAACAAGTTGTGCAAAACCTCCTCCATATATACCTAACAAAGCAAGTATTCACCAAGGTTATATTACAAGAACATCCAACAAGCATAGCAGACAAAAGATAATGATTGTTTCCCCATTCCTATTTCTCTAAATCCTTCATTCAAATATCATCAAGAGGTCCTTGGAATGAGTGCAAATAAGATAAGTCAAAAGATAAAGACCAAGTAAACAAACAAGTTGATGCTCTTCAATACCGCTAATGGAAAGAGGATGTGTTTTTAAGGATAAGAACCAAAACTATTGCCAAAAGATAATGCCCATTGTAGGAAGGATTCATCCTAGGACATGTTAGTGGATGGCGGCACGTCATTTCATTTATCCAAAGTGTTTTAAATGATGATTGATATGGGACCAATTTGGATGATAGGTTATCGATACAAAGAGATGACCAACTTGCTTATGCACTGACTTAGACCTAAGACTTGACGTTTGGAGTTTTTTACTTTTAACTTGCTAGACTTGCTTCTAACTATTTCACCAAAGGTTGAGGATGAAGATTAGTTTATTATGAGTGGCATCTACTGCGAGTTCAAGCGAGATGAGACAAATGGATTTTTTCCAATATTTGGATGTTTTTGACGTTTTAAAATGTTTTGAGGCTGTTTTGGTATTTTTCAAGATTTTCAAATGTTTTGATTTTTTGATTTTCTGAATGTTTTGGGATTTTCTAAGATTTTGACCAAGAGACTAACCTAAAGACCTATCCTAGGGGCCTCGAGGGCTAATCAACAAATGAGCCTTGCCTACGTTATACACATAGAGACCACGTAGTTCGACTAACGAGCTGACCGATTTTCAGATGAAGATATACATGATGAGATGTCAGTTTATTATGATAGACTCCTAAAGGACTGACCTAAATGTCTTGGGGGATGATCAAAGATCAACCTTGCCTATGTTCAAGCTCAGAGATGACATAGTTCGACTGACAAGTTGACCGATTTAAAAATGATGGTATACATGATGAGATGTCAGTTTATTATGACAGACTCCTATAGGACTAACCTAAATGTCTCGGGGGATGATTAAAGATCAACCTTGCCTACATTCAAGCTCAGAGATGACATAGTTCGACAAGACAACCCTGTTTTTTGATTTTTGATGATTTTGACATGCTTTTGGGATTTTGAAATGTTTCGATGTTTTTGGATTTTCTAATGTTTCTGATGTTTTTGGTTTTTCTGATTTTGAGGATTTTAAGATCATACACGAATCCGATCTGATAAGAACATGCCCCCAACGTGATGCAATAGACTACTCCGATAAAGGCGGGACAAACCAACCTTGAGGATGGGATGAGTAGTACTAGGAGGGATCATGATACGAAAACAGGACCAAGCTATGGTGCGGATGCGAGTGGATGAGTGATGGATTGAGATCTGGATGTGATGGATGATGGATGGATGATGCAGAACAAGTCGTAAAGATCCCGGTGGATGGAAAGTGCTTATTTACACGAGGTGCCTGTTTGCCAGGTTTTCACTAAGGTACTTTTCCAAAGCGCCACCGTAGTGGTTTTCACTAGAGGACGATTTTTTTCTTTACTATTTTTCAATCCTTTTTTTTATTTTTTTATTTTTTTTTATTTTTTTGTTGTTACCAAGTTGCCTGTTTGCCAAGTTTTCACCAAAGTAACCATTTTTTCAGGACATTTTTTGATTTTTTTGATTTTTGGTTCTATACCTTGAAAGATTTAGACATAAAACTTTTTGAGATGAGAGCTATGCATGGGCTCTTGCAGAGGTTCCCCTTTGGGTGTTGATAGCTGATATGCCCCTGACTTGTAACTTGTGATGACGAAAGGTCCCAACTAATTAGGTTCAAACTTTCCTTTGTTGCTTCGGTTTGGGACATTCTTTTGATTCTCTTTTAATACCAGTTCTCCTACTTGGAAAGTCCTGCTTCTGATTTTCTTATTGTAGCTCCTTTTGAGTCTATTCTAATAGACTTACAAATGATTCAAATCATCTATCTGTCGCTCATCCAGTAGCTCCAGCTCATTTAATCTTGACACTCGATACTCTTCATCTTTGATGAGGTTCTGCAGTGATATCCTGAGTGATGGGATCTCGATCTCAATGGGGAGTATTGCTTCTGATCCATAGACCAGGGAGAAGGGGTGGGCACTGGTGGGTGTGTAGATATTGGTTCGATAGGCCCAGAGAGTGGGATTAAGGTGCAAATTCCAGTCATGACCTGCGTCATTGACTGTTTTCTTGAGGATTTTCAAAATGGTTGTGTTTGTAGCTTCTACTTGGCCATTGCCTTGGGGATAATATAGGGTGGAGAAGCGATGCTGGATTTTGAATTTTTCGCATAAGTCACGGACCTCCTAATTTTAAATGATGTCCCATTATCTAAGATAATGGCTTGTGGGACATCGTAACGGAAAATGAGATAGTTCAGGATGAACTTAGAAATCTGCTTCCCAGTTATATACATCATGGGTATGGCTTCCACCCACTTAGTAAAGTACTTTGTTGCGGTTATGATGAATTTGTGGCCGTTAGATGAGGTGGGTGTGATTTTCCCAATGAGATTGAGTCCCCACTGTGAAAAGGGCCATGGTGTGACGATAGGATAAAGCTCTTGAGTTGGAGCATGGATGAGGTCCCCATGCTGCTGACATTGTAGACACTTTCTGGCATGATCATGTGCTTCTCTTTCTATTGTGGGCCATTAATACCCCATCCTCAGCAGTTTCTTGGCTATGGTCATTCCACTCGAGTGTGAACCATAGATATCGTTATGTACTTCAATTAGAGTGGTTAATGCCTCCTCAGCGTTTAGGCAATGCAATAGGGTTCCTTCTATGCTTCTACGATATAGGGTATCACCTAGGATGACAAATCTGGACGCCTTTTTAACAAAGGTTCATTTTAGGTTTGAGGGTAGGTTGGCGGGTATGACTCCTATATGAAGGTATGTGTAAATGTCATGATACCAAGGATCACCGGGACCAACAATTTTGCACACATATTCTGATTTTGGTACCTCAAATGCAGGCACGAGAAGCTGCTCAATTAGGAATTCATATTTTGGAACATTGTGTGGGATATCGAGAAAGGAACCAATTGTTTCCATGGCGTCTGCTGCTATGTTGTTGGTTCTAGGAATTTTCTCAAATGTTATTTCGATGAAGGATTCTTTGAGAGTCTCCACCAATTTCTTATATGGAGTGAGCTTGTCGTCCTTGGTCTGGTATTCATCGTTCACTTGATTTATGATCAATTGGGAGTCTCTGTACACTTTGAGAGCCATGATGTTCCACTGCACTATTATTCTGAGACCTATGGTCAAAGCCTCGTATTCTGCAATGTTATTGGTGCAGGGAAATGCTAGTTTGTATGACCTTGGTATGCAATCCCCTTGTGGGGTGATGAAGAAGACACCAGCTCCTGATCCATGCTGTGTGTATGAGCCATCAAAGTACAATTTCCAGTGGTTAGCTATGTTGAGTTTAAAAATGGATTCATCTGGAAACTCTGAGACAAGAGGGTTCTCTGAATAGATTGGTGCTTTTGCTAATTGATCCGTGATGACTTGGCCCTTGATTGCTTTCCTCTCCACATATTCGATGTCGTATTCTGACAGTATCATTACCCATTTTTCCATTCTTCCTATGAGCATTTCCTTTGATAGTAAGTATTTGAGAGGGTCAATTTTGGCAATGAGTTTTATTTTATGTGCCAACATGTAATGTATGAATTTTTGTGATGCAAACACTACTGTGAGGCATGCTTTCTCAATGAATGAATAGTTTAGCTCATGACCAACCATTGTCTTGCTGATGTAATATATAGCCCTTTCCGTTCCATTTTCATCATGCTAAGCTAGAAGAGCTCCAAGGGCTGTTGTTGTTGCTGACACGTATAAGATCAATGGTTTTCTTGGGATTGGTGGCATTAAGACTGGTGGTGTCAGTAGGTATTCCTTGATTTTTTTGAATGCCTCTTCACACTTGGTATCCCATTTGTACGCTACTCCCTTGTGGAGTAGGTGAGAGTATGGGTTCTTTTTGTCCACCAATTGTGCTATGAATCATCAGATGGATTGGAGTCTGCCTTAGAGACCTCTCAATTGTTTTAATATTTTTGGTGCCTCCATCTTGAGGATTGCTTTTACTTTTGCTAGATCCACCTCGATGCCTCTCATTGACACTATATATCCTAGCAATTTTCCCGATTGTATGCCAAAGACACACTCCTTTGGGTTTAGTCTAACTTTGTACTCCTCCAGCCTGTCAAAGATGGCACTAAGGGTTGCTATGTGATCTTTTCTCTTTCTGGACTTGGCTAGAATGTCGTCAACATAGTCTTCAACCATCTTATGGATCATGTCATAAAATATCAATGTCATGGCCCTTTGATATATTGCCCCTGCATTCTTTAAGCTAAATGGCATCATGTTCCAACAGTAGGTCCCCCATGGACAAGTGAAAGTTGTTTTATGTTGGTCCTCTTTAGCTATCATGATCTGATTGTACCCTGAGAATCCATCCATTAGTGACAACATTTCATGTCCCGCTGTCATGTCTACTATCATATCAATGTTGAGAAGCAGGAAGTCATCTTTTGGACATGCCTTATTCAAGTCCCTGAAGTCTGTGCAGATTGTGATGTTTCGATCGGGTTTTGAAATAGGTACCAAATTTGACACCCATTCTGGATAATCTATTAGTCAGATGAATCCTGCATCTAATAGCTTTTCTAGCTCCATTTTGACTAATAGGGCGATCTGAGGATGCATTTTTTGAAGCTTTTGTTTGACAGGCTTTGCTTCTGGGTACACTGCTAAGTGGTGAACCACGGTCTCTGGATCAAGTCCTGGCATGTCAGCATAACTTCATGCGAAGTTTTTTTTTTTTTCTCTTAGGAATGCCGCTAGGAGCTCTTGCTCTTCTGATAGTAGTGATTCTGTGTAGAATGTGATATGTGGGGTCTCCTCTGTTCCTAGGTTGACCAGATTGCATTTTTCTGCCAATACTGTTGACTTTTCCTGATGAATAGCTCTTAAAGGAAGATTGAATCCCCCATCCTCAGGTGCCTCAGAGAGGTTTTCACCGTTGGATGTGTTCTTTCTTTTTACTTTTTTCTGGTCACAGATTGCCACAGTGTCGTTTTCACTCAAGGACTTGGATATTAATCTTAATTTCTCACTTTTGTGACTGAAGGATTCAATCGTTTCCCCATAATAGGCATGTGTATCCAACTCTATTATGAACCCTGCTTTATGGTCCCCCTCTAGAATGTTATCCCACAATCCCATGAATTCCAAGAGTGCCTCATCATTTTTGAATGAATCAAGAACTAGTGGTCCTTGTTGGTCATAGTCGATGAGTTGGGGATATACTAAGCGGATCTCATGATTTTGATGGTATGTTTCAAAAGATAGGGTGCTAATCATGCAAAGAGTGGTATCCTCAAATAGCCTAGGTAAGTTAATCAAGTGATCCTCGTCATCACTACTACTACAGACGTCAGTTATATCAAATGTAAAGTTATCTATGACTCTACCTGTAGACATTGGTAAGCATAGTTCTATTGGGGTTGGCTAAGGAGGATTGTTAACCGTTCTAACTAGAGGACTTCGGCCTCATATGGTTATAGTCAAAGGGGTACATCCAAGGCCAATATTTGTTATTGGTTGTGTCTCTGGCATGATAGGTATTATGAGCCCATTGTCATTTTGTCCAAGTCTTTGATTTCTGTCGTAGCCCATTGCGAGCATCATTTGTAGGCCCTTGCTTCTATCATCCATTGGTAAATCAGCCATTGGTCTTTCATCTTGATATAGCATATGAGATGGATCTACCTCAATAACTTCTCATCCAAGATCTCCCCAACTTGTGAATTCGGGATAGTTTTCAGGAGACATTTGGGATGTGGAAGCCTCATTTATTTGTGGGCATCCCCGTGATCTAGGAGATTGTGGTAATTCTCCTACCACAAAAGCATTATTAGGGAGCTTGTAGTTGCCACAGCCATTATCTTGGATGATGACCTTGATGTCAGAGATGTTGGGAATGGCGGGAGTGGCAGGTGTCTCTGTTGCAGAAGTGGATGTGAGAGTGGCAGGGTCGATGTATGGTGTGGATGGGCCCTCATCATTTTTTGGTACTTGGGGGATTTTGTAATACTTTGCTTCAAGATTTTTGCAATAGGAGAAGGGTTCAAGATCTCCATGGATGGTAACTTCTTGTTTATGTGTAAATTTCACACATTGGTAGAAATTTGATGCTACTTCTTTCATCACATGGATCCATGGACGTCCTAGGAGGATATTATATGGCAAGTCAAGGTCCAAGACCTGACAAGTGGTTTCCATGATGGAAATCCCTACTTGAATAGGGAGTTTGATTGTGCCCTGAGACACTCTTTCTTGGTCCTCATATGCTCTTATCATGATACCCTTTCCTTTGTCGATGGAATCTTCTAATATTTTCAATTGCTTGATGAGGCTAAGAGAACAGATATTCAAACCTGCACCTCCATCCACCAAGACCCTTTTGATTTTGCTCTTATGTACTATGGCTTCCAAGTGAAGTGCACAGTTGTGAGATGGTTGAGAGGGGAAATCCTAGTCAGAGAATGTAAGCAGATTAGGCGTAATGATATTTCTGACCATAGCTTGGAATTTCTCTGCATCAAGATCTGCGGGGACAGTGGATGAGGCCAATGCTTCTTCAAGGATTTGCCTATGGGCAAATGATATTTTTAGCAACTCCATGATGGAGATTTGCATTGGCATTCTCTTGAGTTGATCTAGGACATTGTAGCCATTAGGAACAGATCTAGATGTAGGGACTTTGTTTGGCTAGGATGATCTTGCGATGGTTACTTTGTCACCTCTTGTGGTGACTCCACAATCTTTGGCATAGGCGCCCTTGATAGTAATGACCATGCAGTTTTCATCTAGGGAGGCGACGACTATTTCATACACATGATTTATGTTTGAGTGGGTGCCTTTCCCTTTATCTTTGTTATTGTTATTTCCTTTGTTACCATGATTAGGCATCGGATTCGTGTATATCTTAAGATCCTAATTTCCTGTAGGTTGTTCCACGTTTATGATTCTTTTATCGATGAGATCTTGAATTATGTTCTTTAATCTCATGCAACTATTCATGGTATGGCCTTTTATTTTATGGAACTCATAGAGTTGATTCTCATTATACCAAGGAGGTTTCACATCCAGTTCTTGGTAATTCTCAAATGTAGGAGCTTTGATGAGTTTCTCGTCTATCAACTTGTTCATTATGTCCTTAAGTGGTCCCCCCAAAGTGGTGTATTTTTGCTTGGGATAACTCTTGCATTGGGGTGGTCCTCTTGCTCATTGAGATGATTGATTGTTGGATTGTTGTTTGGTTGGTGTGTTGTGTGATGATTGTTTTGGTGTTGGATTTGAATTTGTGGTGTGGGTGTGTTTTGGTGAGGAGCACTAATGACTACATTGGCATCGACGACACCATCATTAATAATGTTTTTGTTCCTTTGTCACGTTCGAGGTTTATCGTTGTAATTGGATGGTGGGCGGTTGTTTTGTTGTTCAGGGTATGATGTTGATTCCGCGGGTTGAGTCATAAGGGCTCTTTCGATGTTGAGCACCTTGGGGATCAACTGATCATATGTGGTGATGCCCTAAACCTTGAGATGAAATTCTAAGCGACCTTCAAGGTTTGCTATGATGGTGCAAATTTGTTGTTCTTCTGGCATGGTCCACTTGCTTTGATTGGCCTTGGATTGTCATCGTTGTAGGAATGAGGCGAATGATTCACCCTTTCCTTGTTTCAAAGCCGAGAGTTCTTCTAGACTAACATCCATTGTAATGTTGCATGCATAATTTTTAATGAATGCGTTCATAATTTCTTGGAATGTTCTAATGCCTGAAGGTAAGTGAGAGAACCATTCCATAGCGTGTCCTGCCAAGCTCCTAGGAAATAGTCACATCAGATAAGTATCGTCGTATGTGACTTCCATGCAATGTACCTGGAATTCCCTGATGTGATCTTCAGGGTTTCTCATCCCTCGATATTTGTCAAATTTGGGGATCTCAAATCCCTTTGGGAATGGTTTCATTAATAGGCTCCTATCAAATGGATACGGACACAAGTTTCTTGGTGTCTTCATTTTTCGCCCTGATTGAAGATCGAGCACTTGTTACGAGAGCAACTTGATTTGTGACGTCACATAATTTTGTGGATCAACGGGTGTGATGAAAGTGTTTTGTGGTGTTTCAATCATGGGTTGGATGGGTGGGTTGTTTGATGTGTTATTCGATGGTATCTGTATGTTCTGCCGAGCTAGGTAGGCTTCTACCTTCTGTTGTATGAACAACGCTTGTTGTTGATCTTCTTGTTGTTGCGCTAAGATGTGTGCTTGCTGTTGTTCCAACAGCTCTTGTTGTTGTGCTTGTTGTTGTTCCAACAACGCTTGTTGTTGGGCTGCCAATTCAGTTGCTTCTTGCTGCTCTTGATACTGCTTTATTGCTTGTTGATATGCTTGCAATTGAACTGCTTGTCTTTGTGCAAGAATTTGTGCTTGTGCTTGTGCCTGTTGTGCTTGATATTAAGCATTTTCCTAAGCTTGAGCTTGTGCTTGTGCTGCTTGTGCTTGGGCTTGTGCTTGTGCCGCTTGTTGTTGTAATAGATTTTTTGCTTGAGCAACCTTTTGTGCTTGCAATGCGGCTTGGGTTGCTTGGGTAGCTTGAGTGGCTTGTTTTTGTTGTTGTTGTTGTTGTTGCAATAACGCTTGGGCTTGTTGCACTTGTAATGTGGCTTGTGTTGCTTGGGTATCTTGAGCAACTTGTTGAGCGGCTAGTTGTGTGGCTTTTTGTTTTTGCACTTGTTGGAATCCCCTTTGGAAGACAGCTTGCAATGTCGCGTTGTATTGGCTTGATGTGGAGGAATTTGGTGGTGATGGGGGTGGTGGATTTGGAATAGCGTTTGTGGCAAGCGATGATGTCGTATTAGTGTTTTGAGTGATGGATGGTGGTGTTGATGTGGTGGTTGGTCCTTGGGAGACCATGCTTTGCGATGTTAGGAGGGTTTTTGATGATGTTGCAATTGCTTGTGCATTTTTCGTCTGTTGTTGCGATATCGACGACAAATTTTGAGCATTTGGTGTAATGCTTTGATTTATATTTGGGATGTTGGTTTGATTGATATTTGGTAGAGGGGGAAGCCCTAATCCAAGGAGTGGTGTGGATGATAATGGCAATGGTGGAAGAGGTGGAAATGTGAGGGGTGAAAGCTCTTGTGAGAATGTTGTGGTGTCGAATATTCCCCCTGGTCCGAACATATCTCCCTCTTCTTGTGAATTTGTGAGGAGAGGATTTTGAGGTGTTGCGTGAAAAAATGATGATGATGGATCATGATGAAAAGTATGAGGGACATTCTTATGTAATGGGTTTTTGAATATGTTTTGTTCCAATGTGGTACTTACATCCAAGTTTTGATTATTAACAAGGGGGTGTGCTTGAATAGCATTGAGAAATGCATTTCCCTTATTAATATTGGGTTGGGTTGGAGAAAATGATGTCGTGATCTGTGGAATGTTTTGTGTGATGCTTTGGGATGGGGGTGTAGATGAGATGGGAATGGTGGATGAGATTGGAGGAAATGATGTCTCCACTATGGTACTCACATCGAAATCCGAAGGTAACTTGGCCCCTCGTTTTGCTAGCTCAAGCATGTATAACAAAGGGTTAAGCCTCATCATGATGTTGATGATTTTATGGTTCTCCAGATTTTGGAGCATTTCAGTTATTTCTTTGTGAGACATTCCAAATGTAAGATCCTCTCCTTGGTTTTCCTCTTGCAGATTTTATGATGATGAGATGGTCAAAGGATTGCTTGATTCGGCGGGATTCATTTCAACATTTTTTTGGCTAAGATCACTTGAAGCAGGTGTTTCTTTGTTGGCTTCCATACTCTTCTTGTATTGAGATCTAGTTTGAACCATAAAACAAGGATCAATTTTCAAGAATAGGAGAGATGAATCTCTTGGTTCTTAGGATTGATCTTTACTTTATGCCCAAAGTAGAAAATTTTAGGATATCTTGAGGATCAAAAGGTGGTATGATGATGATTCAAGGGATGGATGATGCAAATGTTTTGTCTTTTGATAAATCTTGAAGGAGATACTAGGCTTTTAGGACTTTCGGATATGTTTCAATTTTTGATTTTGATTTGAAATTGGATTTGGGATTTGTCCTTGATTTTGATTTTGATTGCTTTTGATTTTGAACAAAAATACCCTAAGATGTTGGATGATGATCTAAGGGATAGATTTGTTCAAAGGAGGATAATTTGAATATGTGCGGGGAGAAGGATGCATCTACCCACACTTATTCAAACAAGATGATAGTTTCACTAAGCATATGAAGAAGGATTCATCCACATATACTAAGCTAAACAAGATGATTTTGATAACTTTGACTAAGCATATGCAAAAGGATGCATCTACACATACCTAGCCAAAGGTGATTTTGATAATGTTTTCAAGGATTTAGTCTCAAATATTTTTTATGATTTTGATTTTTCCAAAAAACCCTAGCATTTAAGGATGATTCCAAGATTTTCCAAAAGGTGATGATGAGATGATTCTTGTTTTGATGTATGAAGGATGGATGAAAAGATTTTGATTTGCTTTGATCCTAAGATGAACCTATAAAAGACACTTTGTTTGCCTATACCTAGGTATTGAAGAGCATGCAATGCTTCTATAGACCTTTGTAACCAATAAATGATTCCATTTGAACATACATTTTTGGATTTTGAACCAATGATTTTTTGCTTTGGGATTTGGACTTTT
This sequence comes from Sequoia sempervirens, assembly GCA_007258455.2. Lineage (NCBI taxonomy): Eukaryota > Viridiplantae > Streptophyta > Pinopsida > Cupressales > Cupressaceae > Sequoia > Sequoia sempervirens. The sequence continues at coordinate 10,870,776 of VDFB02000008.1, forward strand.
TGAGAATTGTGAGTCTTCAACACACATGAAAGTTCATTCTGCTTAGCTTTGCTTAATGGCTTTATTTTACCAAAAACACTTTCATTGATTAAATTTTCAAAATAAGATGTCCAATGTCTTAATTTCTTCAAACCCCACAAGATGTCATGTGGAAATTCGATGAACTTAAGGAAAGGGTTTTCCTATTGTTTACTTAAGCATACAAATTGAGATGTAATCCAATGTTTAGAAACCTCTAAGGATGTAAATCCCAAGGGCAAGCAATAACATATGGATTAAGTCAATTGTATTTGTCTCCAAAAGGGTTTGAAGTTTGGATGATGATGTTAAGTGTTTTTTTTTAAGAAGTTTTTGAACAAGCAACGCATTTTGTAACCCAAGATTAAGTACAATCCTATGGATGTGTAAGACAATATTTGTTGGATTCCCACTTGGACAAGTCCAGCTACGCTTATCTTTAGCGAATGGTTAGATGCTTGACCCCGCTGGCTCCCCTCCATGACACTCACTTATATGGGGCATCCAAGCATCAACACCCATGAAACTCCCATGGCGTGTTTTCCATTTCTACTAAAAGACCGTAAAAGTGTGGGGTGGCTTCAGAACGACCGTTCTTGTACCAACAAATAGATTAAAGGATTTTGAAAAATTCTAGCACATGGGTTTTAGTAAGGACTTTCCGTTCATGGAGATTGACCCATACGGCAAGAGTCCCCTTTCGGATCCATCTTGTCAGAATCAACCGCGTGATATTGACATTTACTCCAATACCCACATTTATATACCGGTTGGAAATACTCTTGGCTTTAGAGTGTTACCAGTTGAGTCGTTCCCTTGGGTGAGTACTTTTTCCCCAAAACAGGCCCTCTAGGATAAACAAAAGTGAATAAGGAACAATATTCGTAACTCAATCAATCCTTGTTGGCAACAAAGAGAGAGAATATACGCAACAATGCCCCCACTCACACTCGCACAAGATTTTGTTCAATTTTTAAACCCAAATCAAAGTGTGGAGGTGATTTCTTTGTCTCAACCTAAAATCATGAAAAAGGCCTTTTGATTCTCAAGATCACTATAAAGTGCGAGAGAAGCACATATGTCATTTTTCAATGAATTTAGTTTAAGTAAGCCTTCACGAAAACAAAGTTGCACTTGTTCTTTTTTAAATCCACAAAGAAAAATGTGAGTTCTTTTTAAGCACCAAAAGACAAATGATAGACATTTTGTTCAATTTTTATCCAAAGAAACAAACTCTAGTATATTGTGATCCTAATGTTCATTTTATCCTTTTGCAAGAAATGGAAAGATTCTTTTTAAACCCAAATGAAATTAGTGTCCTAAAGAAGAAGTGATAACAATTTCTTAAAAAGTGTTAAGAAAACACTAAAGTGTTCAAAAACACTTTGATTTGATGAAACATCCTCTTCATGCTTCTCCTTTCTTCGTTTTCGATTTCCAATCTACAAGGGAGAAAATCAGTCAGATTCTGGAAAATATAGAGATTAAAAAGTAGAAAACAAAACACAAATTGATCATTAATCAAAAAGAATGTGCTAAAATTTATTTTCCACTTTTTACTCCCTGCCAGCGGTGCAACCCGTGACTGTGTCAGAGTTTGATTTCTCAGCGGTGCCCTCACAGTGCCACTTACTAGTCAGCGTCACTCTGTGTTGGGACAGTGAGCTCAACTGCATCGTAGTTTGGTTATTTTGAAAGTTCCTGCGAGTCAACCAGTCAAGCGACGGAGTTTATAATTCAAATTTTTTGGCAGGACAAGTCCAACATCGCACTTTGAGTTTCCAGCGGTGCTATATAGCGACGCTGAAGAATCAGTGGTGCCAAAATAGTGACGCTGAGCTCTTAGCGTTGGAATTTTTCTGTGTATGAACAAAAATGCGGAAATTTGTGAGAAAAGAGATAAAGAATGATATCTAGCCCTCCTTCTAGTGCCAAATGTGTGAACCCCAATCCTAATACCTGCAAAACAAAGAGAATAAACACCTTAAGTTAGATATTGCAAGCATGAACAAGGATTCCCCATGAAATCCATTTAACAAAACTCAAATTAGGAAAAAACAATGAAATAACAAAATAAAGATTGAATCCTAATTAAGCAAGCAAACTCTTGATCCCATGGGGGAATTGGTGCCAATTTGATGTGAAAATTGGCCCTTTCCCAATTCCTAAGATGCAAGCTTGATATGTTGATGATGATTGAACCACTTTGTTGATAAAGGATGAGAGATCCAAGCCAAAAATCTACAAAAACCTAGCTAAGAACTCAATGGTGATGGATGAAAATGGCTAAATATTTTAGCATAATAACTTTACGTAATTTGTGGATGATGAAATGAGGATATGAGCTCTTCATTTATAGAATTCCAAGGTGGATGAATGTCCAAATTTGAGCAATGTGGGACTAACATTCATCCAATGGCATGATACCACTTGTCAATCTATGAATGGATGGAGGATGTGCAAGATTTGGGGATTGTGCCAATAAATGCATATTTTTGAATTTCAAATTTGTTGAAATGACTTGCAAGAGGGAAGGGAAAATGCAATAAATTCCACTTGGCTCAAGGCAAAGGACATGTAAGATGAAGTTATTTCCTTGTTGGATGTACATGTTGACTTGGAATTTTTGAATTCAAATTTGGAGAATATTCCAAAAGATGCCTTGTGAGGAAAATAGAGATTTAATAAATGAATTAAATCTATTTTCATGTGCAACTTGCAAAATCTAGAGGATGGGACATGATAAGAGATTAAATTAATCAAGAGTTAATTAATTTAATAGGAGACTAGATGATGTGACCTATTTGACTCAAATTTATGGATTTATTTAAATCAAATAAGAGAGGAATATGATAAGAGATTAATTAAATAAGGATTTTGATTTATTTAATTAAAAGAGATGGTGTTAGATTAAATCAAATAAGGTTTTAATTTATTTAATTTAATGGATAGACTTTAGAGATTTAATCAAATAAAATTAATTATTTAATTAAATAGGGATAATTAGATCAGATGGATTGATTTAATTAACAAAAGAGATTGACTTAATTAGATAAAATGATTTTTTCAATTAAGAGAGGAATATTGATGAATTTAATCAGATAAAGAGATTTGATTAAATGGTTAGACCGAGGGATGATTCAGGATGAAACGATGTTAGTAGTCGGGATCAGATGCACAGTGTCAATCAGTATATTTTACGTGTCTATAGGGAATCCTTCTAGCGTTGTGTATTCGAGTACAATATGTCCTCAACCATCCTCCCTCACAAACTTACAATTCACTTTCCCTCCACATACATACACTACTCCACCTTATTCTCTCCACCTTACAATAACAGTGATGCTCTCCTTAGCACACTTATGCAAAGCATGGCATCTCTTCAACAACAAGTTGCAACCCTAATTCAAAACAACAATGGTCAACCTTCACAATACATCAAAACCAATCCCTTATCCTTGGAGATATTGAGAACAAAAATTCCACAAGGTATAGAAGTTCCTTGATTTGAGAAATATGGTGGGAAAGGAGATCATGTTAGCCATGTTTCCACTTTTACAGCCTTGTGTAGTGATTTGATTTTTGAAGAAAAACTTTTGGCTAAACTATTCCATAGATCCTTGAAGGATACTACTATAGAGTGGTTCTCTTCTTTACCAAATAGTTCAATTGGTTCATTCAATGAACTTTTTGATGCCTTTTACAACCACTTCCACATTCACATGGATCCTAAGATGACCCCAGCTGATTTAATGACATGCAAACAAAAGGATGATGAGAAAGTGATTGATTTAATAGCAAGATACCAAACACTTTACTCACAAGTAAACATTAAGATTCCTAATGTCAACCGTCAATGAATTTTTATTGCCAACTTACAAAACAAACTCTAAAGAAAACTTGAAATGTTGAGATTTCCATCGTTTACACAATTATGTACAACCCTTTGTGATTATCACAATATGGCTTGTGGTCGTGATGTGAAAAATCCCCCTAGTCGTCCTAAAAAGTTTGAACCTGCAACTCAAAATAGTAACCAACCTTTCAAGAAGCAAAATAGGGTATTTTACAACTTAACTCCCCTCAACCAAGTCAACAAACTAATAACCAAGTGGCTACTATAAAGACAACAAATCCTTTTTCCTTTGGGGATAGGGATAGAAATTTCACTCCTTTACCCGATACCCTTCATAATATCATGGTGCAACTTGTCAAAAATAACATGCTTACCTTACCTCTTGTTAAGTGATCCTAATCTACCATTGCCTATAGGCTTTCAATGAAACTCTTATTGCCATTATCACTAAAAAAATAAACATGGCACAGAATATTGTAAGTGTCTTAAACATCTTGTGCAAGACCTTATTGATAATAATCAACTACAAATTGGACGTGTGAATAATCAAGGTAATAAATTCGTAGCCCCTCCCAACCAAAATTTACAAATCTTTACCAATCCCATGCCGAAACATACTATTTCATTTGGCAAAGCTAGTGAAAGCAAGAATGGTGTGATGAATATTGACACGGATGATAAAAACATAAAAGATGACAATGAAGAACTTATTAAAATGGTAGCATTTATCGAAGTTGAACCTTGTAAGGGCTCAACCAAAAAGCATCTTGATATTTCTTTCTCACAAAAAGACATTTAAACATGCACCTGATGGTCCTCTTTACATAGCCAAAAGAATCAATAACAAGCCTACTAATGGAATATTAATTGATCCCATCTATGGAGAGAATGTGATCACTAAAGAATTCCTATTTTTGCATGAACTCTATCAAGATACATACAACAGACTGAAAGCATGGATCAAGATGCATAATGGTTTTGCTTGTCATGATGGGATAGATCTTCCTTTGAAAGTTGGACTGAAAACATTAAATGCCTCATTCACCATCATTCTACAATTGGACCAATTTCCTATGAAGTTAGAATATCCATGGCTTTTCTCCATGAATTTCCTTCCCTTGATTATGCATAAATGTTTAAATTTTCCCTTTGGTAATGATATATTTACTGTGCATCATAGTGGGTTTAATCCTGCATCTTCTCGAGGGAACTTTTTAGTGGATTTCTTTTGGCCCGAGCCTATTGAAACTATTAGACCTCATAAAGAATTTTTTTTCAAATCATACCAAAAGTTTAAGGCAATGCGTATAGTAGAATTATCCCTTTGAAACATGCCTCAACCCATGATTAAGTCACCTATCCTTGACAAAACAATGATTGAACTGAAATCCCTTCCAACCAACCAAGAGCAACCAATGAAAAAAACTCCTATGATTTCCTATGAGACCACAAGACAACCAAAACAATCCTGTTGTGCCTCCTAAAGTTAAACAATTTTACAAAGCTAAAGAGAAAATGGTTGAACAACCTCCTATGGTTCCTTTTGTTCCTACCCTAAAGGAAGAGAAGAAGCCTATAGTTGACAAACCCACTCCTACAAAAACACAAATTGACAATAGATTGAAATAAAATTGAAATTCTATAGAGTGTAGGTATAGACTTCATGCTATTGCTCGTATGTTACAAAATCAAGAAGACAAGAACAACATAGAAAATAAAAAATCCAAAATTTCCTAAAGCAATGCATGATGACTCTATACCCTCACCGCAATGTAAATAAGAACCTTCCATGGACATTATCATTCAACCTCCTATTGTGATTAATCTATATGATGACACTGACATTGCAAAGATTGATGAATAACTACATAACGAATTGAATACATTATTTTCCTCTTTTATGAGCTTAAATGAAAAATATCCTAAAAATAGCATTGAACTTGGTGATTCCCCTAGTTTGGAACTTGCTATTGTCCCTTTGGCTAGTTGTATGCCTTTCATTTATACAAACTAAGATTAGGATGTGGACGACCTACTATAGGTTGACTTGTATGCACCTTACTATTCTTTTTCTTTGTTTTCTTTTTCATGTTATTGTATGTGACTGCATGTGTGTAATGTGATCCCCCATGATGTTTCATTTGATGTATCTCTCCCTCTTTTTGCATTCCTCTATATGTATCTACATTCTTCTCTATGTCATAAACATTTTACCTTGTCTTGTGTTTTCCTTTTGGGGATGACACAAGGCGTCAAGGCATTTAGGTCTCTTCCATGTTGACCCAAAAGGTTATCCATTTATCTTTTTCACTTGTCTTGTGTTTTCCTTTTGGGGATGATGCAAGGCATTGAGACATTTAGGTCTCTTCCATGTTGACCCGAAGGCTTTTTCTTTGTTTTCACTTTATTTGTGTCATTCTTCCAATTCTATGAGTATTTTGGGAATGATGGCATTTTTGAGCTCTATGACAATTGTAGCAAAGACATACTAACCCTAAATCCATAGATCCCTTATATATTTTTGGGGGCAACCCCTCCCTCCTTTTTCATGATGTAGCTTTATTTTGGAAATGTATTACTTGGCATAGGGTTTTCTGAGGAAAGCTCTCATGTCTTAGGTGAAAACATTGGCTACTTTAAAGCAGTTGCTCACAGTAATGGTGTTAGCAACCCCTTTAAAGTGGGGGCATACATCGATGACATCTTTCATTATTTTTCATATTTCATGGCATGATTTTTTTTTTTTCTTGTGACGTGTCATTTTCTTGGTGGTGTCATTAGGTTTGATGTCCTCCAAGAGTGTAATATTTTTAAGCGTATGATTTCCCTTAGTGACATGATGTGAACAAGGCATCCCATAAGTGGCGATCTGATATTCTTGACTTGTCCTCTCTTTGATACATTAGGAATGATGTTCCCTAAGAAGAAAACCTTACATGAAGTGAAATCCCTTTGAACAAAAACCTATAGACAAAAAATTCAAAAGCATTTAGCTTTGTGGTGCCTTATCAAAGTTGTCAAGAGGATAACTTCAGTCTGGTATGGGAGTATCTCATTTTCCACCTCATTGGGATACTCACCTAGTGGACAACCTAAGGTTCCACTACCCTAGAGTGAACATGCATGTTACAGAAAAATAGCCTAGACCTGGTCCACAGCATGTTGGATAGACTGTCGAAGCTTGATCCTTTTCTTGAACAAACATCTGCATTCCACAATGTTGGAACAATCGAAGCTTGATCCTTTGTTTTCCTTTGTTTTTCTTGGTCTTTGATAGGGTATAATTATGTATCTTTGTCATTTTTGCATATATATAAGTGTCTCGAATGCCTAATTTAGTGTGAGTTTTTCATGGGGGAAAACTCACTTAAATGGGGGAAAAATGTAGTGTTAAAAAAAGTAACCCTTTTTCACATTTAGTTTGGGAATGAATAATTAATGATAAAATGGACTTAATTGTGCCTTATTTAGGGTGTTGTAAAGTGTTTTCTTACACTTTCACACTAATCTATGGCTTTATTAATTAATTTAGGTTAATTATAGCTTAATTGGCCCCTTAAATTCAAATCCAAGCCTTATTAATTATATTTTTGAAGGATATATTCTGACACTCATTAATAATGTTTCACAACATTTAATTTGGAAAGGTTTGAGTCCTAGGCTACTGACCTAGGATCCATTCAGCACCTGATGATTGGGTCCTTCCTAGGTCCTAGGACCCCCTTTTTGCATATTATTTTACCTCCCCAGAATTATTCCTAGTTGACTGTGCTAGGACCCATTCGAACTATGGAAAATCGGTCCTCCTTAACTAAGGAAACCCCTTTTTGAACTTGTTTGTGGTAGTATTTTAGTGATTTTAAATCCTAGACCTAATGTTGGCTTATGTTATTTAAATCTTGAGATTAAATATTTAGATAAGTATAAATATAAGGTTAATTCACATAGTTTCATCTAAGCAATCTTAGATCTTCATAAGCAATCAAGAGTGCATTCACAAGAGCATTCAAAAAGGCATTCAAGGGTAGATTATTAGATTTTATTGTAGTAATAAAAGTTCATATCATCATTTCAAATATTTAGGGCATCATGCATGTTGTTGAGCTATCATGTTGATGTAGCATTGAAGATCCATTTACAAGCATTTTTTCACATCCCAATTCAAGATCAAGATCTACATTCTTCATAGCCACTTTGTGAAATATTGCTTATTTACATTCCAAGACTTCATCCAAGGTATCATTGTTTCATATTTTATTTATCATGTTCATGTTTCATTGTTTCATCATAAGGTTTAATTACATAAATAGGTTTTGACCAAGGAAAACCCCTATTCCCTAACAATCAACAATTTTTCTCCTCTTTGATGTTTGATTGTAGGTTTTAGGTTGAAGATCAAGTGGAGATTAAAAATTTTCAAAAGTTTTCAAAGCTGTAAAGTTGTAAAATTTGTCATCTTTAGTGCAAGATCACATAAACAAAGCTACAAAATTTATTTCTGACTTTCGAGATTTGATCACCTAGGAGTTGGGAGTGCAAACATTGAAGAATAGAACCCAGAAATCACTTTTCCAGAGCCCTAGCAGGGACCCATTCACCACTGGGCGAATGAGTCCTCAGTGATCCCCGAAACAACACTTTTTTAGCAAGGTACACATTATTTTAGCATCTAAAAACCTTCCTTATTGTTGTTATAACAGTTAAGGTTGATTTATGATTGTTATTTAGGCATTTTCCTCAAATAATTGAGTAAAACATCATAAGAAAAATTAGGTTCATCCATTTGTTGAATCCCCTTTTGGGTGAACCTGTTTTTCTATGTTTCACTAACACTAAAAATGCCTCTTGTGAGGAGGGTTCTTCTTCTCCCATGGTTGAGACATTGGATTACTATGAACATATTGAAAATGACCTATATATCATAGACTTGAATACATTTACATAAACATTATCACTACCCTTGCCTATGATCAACCATCCCAAACACATGAACTTCGACTTGTTTATCTGCAACTAATTGATTTGGATCTATAGCAACAAACACCTGCTTTGGACACATTTTAAAACAATGAATCCATTGTCAAGTTTATGGGACTTTGAGATGGTATACCACTTGGAGATCACAAAAGTGGCTTTGACATTGAATTTCAGCCAAAATCATTTTTTGGAAGGGAGATTGAAACCTCTAGTCACAAAAATAAAAATCTAAATCTAAAAATCAAAATAAGGTCCCTAAGTGAAAACCATGATGTGGCACTATTAGATCACAAAAAAGTAAAAATAAAGGAAATATCTGAGGGTGAAAACCTCTCTGAGGTTCCCGAGGATGAAGATTCAATCTCCCTATTATCACACAATATTAGGAAAGATAAGCATATTTATTAAAGACTCTGAGTCGATAAATGTGGGAACAACAGATATGCCTAAAATCAGTTATCATGTAGTATCCCTAGATCCTGAAGAAAGAATAAACTTCACAACCTTCATAGAAGAATGAAAGATCATTTTTTCCTAGACCTGTGTAGGTATGCTAGGTTTTGATCCATCTTTAGTAGTTCATCATCTCACAATTTTTCTTGGAACTAAGCTTGTGAAATAGAAGCCTCACAAGATGCATCCTCAAATAACACTACTAATCAAATTGTAACTAAATAAATTGCTTGATGTGAGATTCATTAGACCTATTGACTATCTTGAGTGGGTGTCAAATCTGGTACTAGCTTCAAGACTCACTAGGGGCATAAGGATCTGCACCAATTTTAGAGATCTTAAAAAACCATTTCCAAAGGATGACTTTCCTTTTCCAAAAATAGACATAATAATGGATTTGATAGTAGGCCATGAGATGCTTTCTTTTATGGAAAATTTTTCCAAATATAACCAAATCAAGATATCACCCAAGGATCAGCACAAAACAATATTCACTTGTCCTTGGGGAATTTTTGTTGGAATGTTATGTCATTTGGCCTTAAGAACATAGGATCCACTTACCAAAGGGTGATGACCACTATATTTCATATGTTTCATATCACCATGGAAGACTATGTAGATGATATTTTGGAAAAATCTTTAACAAGATAAGGACATTTGGATAATTTGGCACATACATTTGACAAATTACAATAGTATTAGTTGTGTGTTAACCCTAAGAATTTTTTTTGGCGTGACATCAAGAAAACTATTGGCTTATATTGTATCCAAACGAGGCATAGAGGTAGATCCTACAAAATTTAAAGCTATTATGGAAGTTCCTCCTTTGACAACACTAAAGCAGTTGCATAATTTACAAGGAAAAATTCAATCAATTAGGAGATTCATAGCATAGTTAGCTGACAAGTGTCATCCCTTTACACACCTCCTTCATAAAGATGTAGTCTTCAAGTGGGATGAAAAATGTGAACAAACCTTTTAGTAGATCAAGGACTAATTGGAATATCCTCATATCTTGATGCCCACTATATAAGACAAACCTATGATCCTATACATATTTGCAACAGTAGCATCCTTAGGAGCCTTGTTGGCACAACTTGATGAAAACAACAAAGAAAGAGCAGTGTATTATATCATCCATACCTCTGTTGGGTATGAGTTAAACTATACACCTATTGAGCAAGCTTGTTTAGTATTTTTCTTTTCATCCCAAAAGATTAGACATTACATGTTGAATTGACAGATCAAGATAATCTCCAAAGTTGATCCCTTGAAGTATCTATTATCAAAAGAAGCTCTCAGTAGTCGAATGGAAAAATGGGTCATGATTCTTAATGAATTTGATATAGAATATGTAGACAAAAAATACATCAAAGGACAAGTAATAGCATACCAATTAGTGGAAGCACCCATAGATGATCATCAACTATTGATATCGGAACTCACTGATAAGGGCATCCTTGTGACAACTCAATCAAACCATTGGAAGTTATACTTTGATGGATCTCATACTCAAAATGGATCAGGAGTTGGTATTCTCTTTGTCACAGCCCAAGGAGATAGCATACCTAAATCGTATAGGATTTTATTCCCTTGCACCAATAATATAGCATAATATAAGGCACTTATCACTAGATTAAAAATGGTTATTGAATGGAGAATCAAAGAGCTACAGGTTTATGGTGATTCACAACTGGTCATTAGATGGGTAAATGATGAGTATAAGACTAAGGATGATAAGCTACTTCCCTAAAAGAGAATGATTGATAGCTTTAAACAATATTTTCTAGTCATCCTCTTTGAGTAGATATTGAGAGTTAACAATAAGTCTGTAGATGCAATGGCTACTATTGGGTCACTTCTTGATGCATCAAAGAACAATCCTAGGTATGAATTCCTTGTAGAACAACTGTTTATACCTGCATTCAAAGTCCTAGAATCCAAACTTGTGTGTGATGTTGTTCTTGATTCACCCTAGTACCAAGACATCTATTTCTATATTCAAAATGGTACCATACATGTTGGCCTTACCAGTAACCAAAAGAAGACTTTCAGTCGCCAAACCACATGCTTTACTATCCTCAGAGATACCTTATATCAATGAAGCCTTGATGGTATATTGCTTCAATGACTCAACCCGAAAGAAGCTCTAACCACCTTGCAAAAAGTACATGAAGGTGTTTTTGGGTTTCATTAGAGTGAGCCTAATCTAGTTAGGAAGTTGCTCAAAACTGGATACTATTGGCTATTAATGGAACAAGAAGTTATTCAATTTGCAAAGAAATATCTTCAATGTCAACAACATAGTGATCTCATTCATGCACTTGCACAAGAATTACATCTGATCACTAACCCTTGGCCCTTCTCACAATGGGGACTCAACCTTATAGGAAAGATATCCCCCACTTTTTTTAATGGACATAAGTTCATCATAACTACTATGAAGTACTTTAAAAAGTGGATAGAATTCATACCCCTCACATATACTACTAGCAAAAAAATATCAAATTTCATCCTTATTTATTTTATTTTTCATTATGATATCCCTCAAACCATCATTACTGATAATGGGACTCTATTTAAAAACCAAGATGTCTACAAGCTTTGCACTAAATTCCATATCTAGCACCAATTCTCTACCTCGTATTATCCCCAGGGAAATGGTTAGGTGGAAGCATCTAACAAAAAAATCCTTAAGATCCTTAAGAAGACTATCAATGATGTTGTCCATGACTAGCACCTTCAGTTGAACCCTAATTTGTGGGATTACAAAACTAGCATCTGCATACCCACAGGCACAACACCCTTCGCCCTTGTATATAAAACCAAAGCCATTTTTCCTATAGAGATCGAGATTCCTTCCCTAAGGGTATCCTTGAAAGATCTTGTAAGAAATGAAGACTACTGAGTATCCAGACTCCATGAGCTTGAATTATTAGATGAAATGCATTTAAATTCCTTGAATCATCTACAAGCCTATCATAACCATCTCAAACGTAGCTATAACAAGACCATCAAGAACAAAAGCTTTCAAGTTGGTGACTTAGTTTTGAAAGAGAATTAGAAATTTTAGCTTAACTAGGATGGATAAGGTAAGTTTGAATTGAACTAGTTAGGACCTTTTGTTTTCACAACAAGTTACAACTCTAGTGCATATCAGTTGGTAGAAGGTGAACCTCTAGCAAAACCAATCAATAGTATCCATCTCAAGAAGTTCTATGTCATCAGAATATCCTAAGCAAAAAAACAAAAAAATGTCAAAAAGAATTGTCACCCTGATGAAATCCTGAAAAATAGGTGTCTTGGTGACATCAAAAAAAGTAAAATATCAAAAAAATAGTAAAGAGAAATAAATTTCCCTTTAAGTGAAAACCACACTAGTGGCGCTTCTAGGACAGGTATCATGGTGAAACCCTAGTAAATAGGTGTTGCATTTGAATAATTCCTACACTACCATCTATCCTAACTTCCATCTACTTCATCCATCTTCTTATCACATCTATTTCACTCCATCCATCCCATAATAAATGTGCATTCAATCATGGCTTGATAACTTGTTAAATTTCAAACCTTGGTGCACCATCTTCCATCCACATTATCATTATTCTTTATTTGTATCATCCCACTATCCATAATAAAGATAATATTGTTTGAAACTAGGGGCATCTTCCCGCACTTGGTAGACATATTAGATCCCCGTTCATATACCAAGTCATGTTAATCCTTCAAAAATCAAAAACATCCAAATAACTATCAAAAATCCAAAAAAATGATAAAACCATCAAAATCCCAAAAATATTGTTGGTTGTCTTCATGCGAGCCACCTTAAGTCCAATAAGTGAACTACAATGTCTCTATGTATAAAATAGGAAATTCCATCATTGATGAGCCCCTAAGGAACTAGGTCAGTCCCCTTAGGTTCCCCCTCTTGGTCTCTAAACTTCTCAAAATACCAAAAAAATCCAAATATTGTGAAAATATCAAAAAATAGCCTCAAATAACCTCAAATAACCTCAAAAATCACAAAAATATTTAAAAAATTCAAAATCCTATCTCCGTTATCCCCTATCCATAATAAATCTATCCATCCATAATAAACAAATCATCATCTGCATGCTTTGACAAAGAAATCAAACAAGCAAAGCGAACATAAAAATCCAAAGCATCCAAGCAAACATCCTAAAAACTTGATCACTATTGATTGGGCTAAAATAGTGCCTAAGCATTAGCTACCTACCTATCAACCCTATCATTATCATTATCATCAATATCTTGACTTGTATCTTAACAAATAAATCGTTCCTACAATAGGCATCATTGATGGAAAACATTCCTGAATAGCAAAACATCTTTAGCAAATGATACATCAGCATTGTTTATCTTGTTTTTTATCTTTTCTTTTGATTTACCTTATTGTCATGTTCTAATGACCTCTCAAGGATTTCCATTAGTATTTAGAGAGGAAGAAATGGGGCATGATCATCGATTTCATGTGTCATTTTTATGGGATCTTTTTTGCAATACGTACCATGGCGAATACTTCCCTTGTGTGTGGAAGTGGTTTCAAGAAGCTAAAGTTGCCTTGCATTTTAGGTTCCTCATACCTCTCAGTGCACTGGTCCAAAATACTTTGAACTTCTAACCCATACACTCTAACAAGGTTTTCATATGTGTGGTATGAGCAAGAATACTCCTTGTTTGTAGAGTCAAATTCCATGCAATAGATACAAAGTCGCCTTGGTCATTAATACCCTAGTGCATCGTGTCTATTTTCTACATTAATAAGTATTGCTATGATGAAAATTAATTAGTATTTTCCATGAAGAAAAATCATATCCATCACGTTTTAACACATCATCAATATTTTTTGTTCATTCATAAATTCATTCATTTACATATATCATCAATAATCTATCAATTTTCAGTAATTAGATCAATATCATCCAATTTCTTATATCCTCTAATCCTACTAACATTTATTTTGACTAACATCTTCATCCTGCATCACAATAACATTAGTACCACATGCATCCTGCATCCACAAACCCATCAAAATAATCATAATATCAATCACATCATATAGCATCATCCATTGCATACATGCATCATTATATATCATCCACATTATGCATATCATGTCAAAGCATCAAAAAATACAAAAAAATGAGCATATCGTAACATCATCATATCCTATCACATCATCATTGTATAGCATAACATACTTCCATCATCATAATTAACATAATTCACATCATAAGCATCTCATAACACATCACATGCCACATCAAAAATGGTCATCTCTCATAGATCATCAAAAATAGAAATGTCAGTACAACATCATCATCAATAAATATGTGTGATACATATCAGCTGAATCAAAAATATACATATATACGAGGCTTCATGGTCAATGAATGTATATACAAAATTATTTATATATCAAGTCCATGTGAAAGTAATGAAATAAGATCAAGATAAATCAACCCTACTGATCCCTATCTAGAGGTGGTCCCCAATGACCATCATGGGCTGGAAATTTTTTATTATGTTGATCATGCCCTGGAGACTTGTGTAGCTGTAGGAGGGGGTTGGAAGGCTATACCAATGGTATACTAATGGACCCTTCACCTGATCTACTTGGCTTTTCTATTGTGGTACTAATCCTCACACCAAACCTAGGCCATCTTTGAGACCTAGGAACCTATGCCTCATATAGGGTCCTATTATAGGTCCTCTCTGGTACAAAAGCACCTACACCTTAGAGATAAAATTGAAGAATGTAGGTGGTTAGGGTATAGTGTAGTTTTGATTTTCATGTTTTCACCATGAATAAGGTCTCATAAGACCACTTGCAATGTAATAAAAGGCTTGGGATGTCACTTGAAGGGAAGAATGTAAAAGTTGTTTATAAGTTGCAAAGTTTGACATTAAAAGTTGTTAACTTGCAAATTTGCTATGTAATAGGTTCTTAGTGTTTAAAAAGTTGTTAAAGGGCAGTTGATGGAATTTAGTCATTGTGTTTTGATTCAAAATGTATTTAAAGGCCTGAGAAGACTCAAACAAGTTTAGTGGAGGATGGTATTGAAGATTCCAAGCAATAAAATAATTTTTTCTTCTGTTAATTCTCTGATTTCTTGTGTTATTTCTGAGTTTTCTATGTTTCTCTTGTACTGTTCAGGCCCGTATTTGTAATAAATGATCTAAGTTGTTTGGTGTCCTGCAGGGAATGGAATTAGCCTCCTTTTGAATCCATTTTTAGGGGCTAACAATCATTTTGGAGGGAGATACTGTGGGTTTCTAATATGCCTGGGACATAACAGTGCAGGCCCTATTTTGAGTATTTAATCATGTAACTTTCCATTCCATCTACTATTTCCCACTATGTTTTGATGGAATGGCACGATAAAGGTAGGGTAGGATTTTTAGGTGCATTAGAATGTGTAAGAAGGGAGTTGTGTGTTCTTGGAGTGCAAATCTAGGGTCTTCCATGATATTTTTCATGGTGTTTTAGAGGAGCTCAAATAGGGTTTTGACCAAATGGTGATGGGACTGGTCTTGTTAAGAGTTAGTATGTATGTAAAGACTTAAAAAAATGTGTTGGTAACAATATTAGAGTTTGGGGAGGTCATTGTTGTGGAGAAACAGAAAAAACCCTAGTTTCTTGTATGTAAGTGGAGGGTTTATGGGAACAATGGTCTAGTGGACTTATGAATGTGGTTTGATCATGAAATCTGAAGTTTTAACAAATAATTCAACTCTTTCAATTGAGTTTTGTTCAAAATAGGAAGTTTGAAAGGTACTTTTTTTGGAAAAGAGGGCTAATCTTGTAGCCTTTTGAGCAAGGTAGTCTATTGAAACTTGGCGTTGGGCCTAATGAACTTTGTGAAATTTGATTGGAATATTGTCTCTAATTTTGTGAGGATGATAAATTGATGTTTGATTGGCCATAGGATGGACTTCTCTAAAATATGTCTTAATTTGTTGTGTTTTGAAGGCTAGTAGTCTCTATGGTGTCTTAAGGGCAGGTTGGGTGATTATGAGTTCAAGAGTTGATGATTTGTTGAAATCTAATCAGTTTTGAGCCTATTGTAAGTTTCTCCACCTTGATCTGCATCAAAGTGGTATCAGAGCATTAGGGAGTAGGTTTTTTTGCATTTTTTAGGTTGTGAAGGGCAAGGAAGAAGTGAAGAGTTTAGTATTCAAAGATGCCTCCAAAGAACAAAGATATGGCTAAAGAGCTGAAGGAGATGAAAGACAGACATGCTAGAGAAATTAGAGAGTTGGAGGAAATAATCATAGCCTTGGAGACAAACAAAAGAAGGGATGTGGAAGAGAGTGAGTCAGATGAAGAGGAAGATGATGAGTTTGAAGATATGGAAAAAGAGCTTGACCTAGAGGATCAAAGAACTGCAAAGTTGCTAAAGGTAGTTCAGAATGGAAAGCCTAAGGTAAAGATTGATGTTCAAAAGTATGGCGGGAGTCTAAATGATGAAGAGTTACTTTATTGGATTGTTGCATTAGATAACCATTTTGAATGTGATGAGGTTCCTGAGGAGCAAATGGTAAAGATTGCGAAGACAAAGTTGCAGGGCCATGCTTTGGTATGGTGGGACTACTTTCAATCAAAGAGGAGAAAGCAAGGAAAGTCTAAAATCACCTCATGGGAAAAGATGTTATCAAAACTCAAAGGTAAATTCTTACCCAATGATCATCAAGTTCAAATTTTTAAGAAATTGCAAAGCTTAAGGAAAAAGGAAATGGACATTAAGTCTTATACTGAGGAATTTTATAAACTAAGTTTGAGGTCTAATCATCATGATAATGAAGATGAAAAATTTGCTAGATATATGGGTGGTTTGAGGTTTAACATACAAGATTAATTGGTTTTGGCTAACTCTAGGAATGTAGAGGAATGTTACCAAATGGAAATCAAGGTGGAGGAGAAAATGAAGAGAAGGAAAGATAAAGTAGTTAGGGGTAGAGGTAATTCATCAAGAGGTCGAGGATCTATGCCTAATCCAAAGCCAAACAATGACAATCAAGAAGATGCCATGAAAGGACAAGAGCAATCTAATTTCAAAGGTGGATGGAGAGGCACAAGGGGCAGATTTGGAGGAGGTAGGAGTTCCAATGTGTTTTTTGGTAGATGTTACTCTTGCAATGAATTTGGCCATCCATCCTACAAGTGTCCTGAGAAGTTTGGTGCTTCATCAAGTGGAAGTAAAGGTGATAAAAGAGTTCAACTTGTACAAGAGGATGAAGAGGAGAGCATTAGTTCATCAAGTTGTCCTACAAACCCTTAAGTTGGAGAAGCTTTGATGCAGCAAAAACAACTTTTGAAGACTTCCAAAGAAGTAGAACCATTGCACAGGAATATCATTTTCAAGACCACTTGCAAGAGCAAGTGAAAGATATGTAAAATTGTGATTGATTTTGGCTCAACTGAAAACATGGTGTCATGTGAAATGGTGAACAAGTTAAACTTGCAAAGGATTCCTCATTAATTTCCTTATAAAATATCATGGTTAAGTGATGAACAAACCTTGCTGGTGAATGAAAAGGTTGTTGTAGATTTTTAGATTGGGGACTATAGTGACAGTGTTGTTTGTGATATCTTACCTATGGATTGTTGTCACTTACTCCTAGGCAGGCCTTGGCAATATGATAGGAAAGCATTGTATAATGGTAGAGAGAATACATACACTATTTCCAAGAATGGTTGTTCTTTTTTTCTAACTTCTCTTGTAGAAGATGTGAAAGGTAAAGCTAAGGTGATAATTTCTAGGGAAAGAGAACTTGTCAATGTTGTAAAAGAAACCAAAAATTCTGATGTAGCAATTTGTCCTAGGTTTGGTAATGCAGGGACAGTAGGTGTGAAGGTAAACACAGGGTTGAAAGGTGATTTGACAATGAGTTTTCATGATAGTGTTATTGTGAGTACCATAGAATGTCCTATAACTAAAGACAAGGTTGAGGGACAAGTGAAATTTGTAGGCATAAGAGTACAAAGGTCTGACAGAGGTGCAAGGACAGTGTGGACAAATAATTGGATATAGTCACCCTTGTGGAGATGAGATCAAGTTGAAACTAGTTATGAGGCATACTAACATTTTTTTGTCTTCAAGAATAGGTAAAGGAAAATAGATGGAAGTAGGTAAGAGATCATTGACAAGTATGAATGTGGAAGAGAAGACACATCCAATGACAACCACAGTAAAAAATGCAAGGCAAAGCATAACAACAAAGTAACATGGAGCACAAGGCATGGGTCAATGGAAATGGCCTAAAGATCAGTGGTTTCTTACTCAAGCTTGGGCACGGTGGTATCAACCCCAATTCATGTGGCATGAATTCTTTTTAGAGGGGGTGTATGGTGCAGGAGCACCTACACCTTAGAGATAAAATTGAAGCACGCAGGTGGTTAGCGTATAGTGTAGGTTTAAATTTCATGTTTTCACCATGAAGAAGGTCTCATAAGACCACTTTCAATGTAATAAAAGGCTTGGGAGGTCACTTGAAGGGAAGAATGTAAAATTTGTTTATAAGTTGCAAAGTTTGACATTAAAATTTGTCAACTTGCAAATTTACTATGTAATAGGTTCTTAGTGTTTAAAAAGTTGTTAAAGGGCAGTTGAGGGAAGTTAGTCATTGTGTTTTGATTTAAAATGTATTTAAGGGATTGAGAATGCTTGAACAAGTTTAGTGGAGGATGGTATTGAATATTCTGAGCAATAAAACAATGTTTTCTTCTTTTAATTTTCTGATTTCTTGTGTTATTTCTGAGTTTTCTATGTTTCTCTTGTACTGTTCAGGGTCATATTTGTAATAAATGCTCTATTTTTTTTGGTTTCCTATAGGTAATGGAAGTAGCCTCCTTTTGAATCCATTTTTATGGGTTAACAATCATTTTGGAGGGAGATACTATGGGTTTCTAATCTGCCTGGGACAGAACAATGCATGCACTATTTTGAGTATTTAATCATGTAACTTACCATTACATCTACTGTTGGCCATTTTGATTCAATGGAATGGCACAATAAAGGTAGGGTAGGATGTTTAGGTGCATTAGAATGTGTAATAAGGGAGTTGTGTGTTCTTGGAGTGCAAATATAGGGTCTTCCATGTTATTTTTCATGGTGTTTTGGAGGAACTCAAATAGGGTTTTGACCAAATGGTGATGGGACTGGTCTTGTTAAGAGTTATTATGTATGTATGGACTTAAATAGATGTGTTGGGAATAATATTAGAGTTTGGGGAGGTCGTTGTTGTGGAGAAACAGAAAAAACCCTAGTTTCTTGTATGTAAATGGAGGATTTATGGGAATGATGGTCTAGTGGACTTATGAATGTGGTT
The DNA here is from genome assembly GCA_007258455.2 of Sequoia sempervirens. Classification (NCBI taxonomy): domain Eukaryota; kingdom Viridiplantae; phylum Streptophyta; class Pinopsida; order Cupressales; family Cupressaceae; genus Sequoia; species Sequoia sempervirens. The sequence continues at coordinate 10,890,433 of VDFB02000008.1, forward strand.
TGATCATGAAATATGAAGTTTTAAAAGATAATCCAACTCTTTCAATTGAGTTTTTTTCAAAATAGGAAGTTTGAAAGGTACTTTGTTTGGAAAAGAGGGCTAATCTTGTAGCCTTTTAAGTAGGGAAGTCTATTGAAACTTGGTGTTGGGCCTAATGAACCTTGTGAAATTTGATTGGAATATTGTGTCTAATTTTGTGAGGATGCTAAATTGATGTTTTATTTTCCATAGGATGGCCTTCTCTAAAAGATGTCTCATTTTTTTGTGTTTTGAAGGCTAGTAGCCTCTATGGTGTCTTAAGGGCAGGTTGGGTGATTGTGAGTTCAAGAGTTGATGATTTGTTGAAATCCGATCAGTTTTGAGCCTGTTGTAAGTTTCTCCACCTTGATTTGCATCACTCTCCTCCATTAGTTGGTCCCTCTCTTTCTAGTATTGTGTTTGAGGGATGGAGGAGGCATGTGTTATCTCTAGTTGTATCCTTTGACCCCTCTTTGTATCTCTCTCTTGAGCAAGAGCATCTCTCTCGGACCTAGTATGGTCCCTCTCAGTTGTAAGAATAATAATTTGGACATTTGTGGCTTTCCTCTACACTATCTCTACATCTCTCTCACCAACTCAAGCATCTTTGTCCTGAATGGCCTGATCTCGCTTAGCGCAATCTTGATCTCTCTTGGTGGTGACCTAAGCTAGTTATGCAGCTAAATATCCCTATCCATCTGGTGGGGGAGGAGGTGCCTAAGGTACCAGTACCTACTGGTGACCCAGATCTCATCTATCTCTTTGTCCATCCCCCTGATATTGGGGCACTTGTCCATCATGTTTCCCATAACCTTGGCCATCATCCTACTGTGCTCATTATTGTTGCTCATGGGAAATTTGTTATCACTATCAAGCCTCCCTACTCCCTATTGCACCACCTCTCCTCCTCCTACCAATGGCTACACCACCTGCTCCTACACCTCCTAGGGAATGGTGAATCTAACTGGCTATCTCATGGCCCACCATACATAAAAATTGTATGTAGTACCAAGACCTCTAGGACCTACTGCCCAACCCCATACAACTAGTGCTAACTACTAAAACTCCACCACTATCCTCCTAGAGTTTGCTTGAGGTCCCCATGCATTGACCTCTCTCATGGTCCATGCATATCTGGCATGGTAGTCCTCTATTGGTATGGTTTTTCTCTCCCTAAAGGACTCTATTGGGGAGGTATCTCTCTAAAATAGTATCCACTCTCCTGATCAAGTATTGTGTTTGCCTATAGTAGGCCAGATGCTCCTAATCATCATTCCAGGCCTCAAAATCTAGATAAGGCCTTCATACAAACTCAATAATATCATTGAAGACAATTCTCCAATAATATAACCTATCAGGGTATCAGTAATGGAGCCAATCATGATATCTATATGAATAAGGATCATGGGAATCTCTTTGATCAATTCCCTCTAGCAATGTAATAACAATGCACTCTTAGGCCCAAACATGATGTAAAGTGATGCCTGTTGAAATGTTGGAACCACCATGGTAGCAGACCTGGTGCATGTCATGATATAAATGAACTAATAAACAAGGTCCCTATGCATAGTGAGTCCCATGCTCCATCATCATCTCAATGGAAACTCTCTAGCCTACTGGAAATCTATGAGATCTCCTATCTGGCATAAGCGGTCCCATAAGAAATCCAACTAAAACAATCACCATATCATTTGCATCCTTTGTACAAGGAGTAAGATCAATCTATGAATCCATGATTGCTAGTTTTTGCATGCCTAGTAACCTTTGCATCGCTCATGTACCTCTCACCACATCATAAATCACCATCTCACCATGAATGGGAATTCAAAGAATCCTCCAAACATCCTCAAGTGTAATAGTACACTCACACATGGGAAGGTGAAATGTAGCCGTCTCCGACCTCCATCACTCTACTAGCATTGTCATCATGGCTCTATGTGCTTGAATCTCAGGCATATATGCAATATGGTCTAATCCCATGGCCTCTAGAAAATATCTCTCCAATTGCTAAAACTAAGCTATCATATCTAATATCTGAGGTTTTCACTCTCTAGCATATAAAGGATGTAGTGTGGCCTGCAAGCATTCAACCCACAACATTAATTTTCTAAAAATCTAGTCAAAACACCTAAAAATGTAGTCAAATTAAGCAAATCAATCCTTTGTTGTAAATGCAAACATCTTTTGGAGCAAATGCATAAGGTTTTTTCAATAGCAAGCTTGTTCTCTTGCAAACGTGGTCACCTTTTGCAATAACGGATCTGTTAGTTTTGCAAGCACATTACCTTAATGCAATAGCGATAATGTCTTCAAAACCTAGTGCATGCAGTCATTTTTTGTAACCACGAACATGCAAGCGTGTTTCCCTTGAGCAATAGCACCAAGTTAAAGCAATAACATTGCTCTATTGCAAAAGTGGTCATCTTAAAACTAAAAACGTGGCCAAACCACGATAAAAGAAACAATCCTATGGATTTTCACATTTGTTTCTCCTACCTTTGGCTATTAAATGTAGAAACAAAATAAAATAAAATAAAAAGTTAGACTTATGTATCACAACCCCTGCACCAACTGGTTGGTGGTACTGTCGAACCATGTCCACATGATGTGTAGCACTCAGAACCCTCACCAGTCTATAGCACTAGATCTCTAGAGGTAAAGGATTCTCTAAAGCTAAGTGCGCAAATGGGGAGTAAATGAACCCTAATTTCCTATTTAAACCCCCTAAACCCTAGGTTTTTACCCATAACCACCCTCTTAGGTTGAATTTTGAGCACTATGGCTCATCTTGAGCTTTAACAGTGACCCCTAGGGCCTAATTTTTCATCCTCTTCACATCTAAACTAGTCCCAAACCTTGTCACGAGCTTGACCCAAAAAAAGTTTTTTTTTGACCGACCTCTTGAGGGGGTAGCCCAACATCCTAGAATTCTTCCACTGACCGACGGGGCACAATGGGGCATCATTAAATTTTTCAATCCTGATTTGTGTTGGATTACAATACCATTGAGAGGGGGGGTGAATCAATGGTATACCAATTAAAATGGCCTTGAATTAATCTTTTCAAAACTTTGACTATATAAAATGCAAGATCATATGTTGAAAAGTACACAAGACAGGAAGTTTGAACATGAAGACCAAATAGACCATAAATAATGAGAAACCATAACACAGTGATTTATGAGTCAAAAATACTCATAGGGATAAAAAAGCACTTAGAAATATTGCCTCATTGGCTTATTAAAAACTCATTGATTACAGAGCCTCACTAGAAAAAATACAACCTCATGGGAAAAAATGTCAATCTTTGTATCACTGACTTGACCTTACAACATTCTATAAATATTGAAAGCATAAAAGACATCAGGTTTCTTTGTTTCATTGCAATTCGTTAAAACATAACAACATCAGAAAGTCAACAAAATCCATCTCCCTACATACACATGTCATACCTTTTGTACAAGACTCTACTTATCTTCAACAAGCACAAGTAAGACATAAATTGATGAATGTATAAAAAAAAAGCTTTCAATCTCTGCACACATCTAAATAGTAGTCTTCTTAGAATGAACAAGTAGTTGTTACACAATGACCTTCGCATAAACATTACCCTTGTTAACAACTCGCATTGACCTTTATAATGATCCTTAATCTCAAAAAACACACATTCTCCATACCTTGACTGTTAACATTCTTTCAATTCACATCTAGATGACTCAATGAATAACACTGATACAACCATGTCCACTGTTTTGGACAATCATGACTCTAGGAATCATTTAAGGTTCAATCATATAAACTTCTGCATACACAATGCATTGTCTAATGAATTTCACACATTGTTTTAACTTTCAAACAAAATCCACTCATAAATAACCTTGATTAGATTACACTTATGTGTAGAGTAATATACTCAACCATTTCAATCTAATTTATTATCCATAACACCAACATGAATCATAATCTTCAACCAACTTTTCATGTTGTTGAGACTTCAAACACAATCATTGAATGCTTGCAACATTTAGTGTTCATTTGCAAATCAAACTAAACTTATGCAAAGTGAGCATACTATATAAACAATGGAACTTCTTTTACAACCATTCAAGGTGCTATTGAAGCATTTTTCCTAAACCTCTCATTAGACAAGTTCATTTTTTGTTTTCATTACGCACCCAAAGAACTTGCATACTAACTTTAAACACTCATTTTTTATCGCTATCCAAAGAGAAGACAGTTATAAAAATCGCACAAAGATGGTGGCAACTTAGAAACCTATTTTCCTATTGCTTTCAAAACATTGAACTAAAAGATTTTTCAACTATCAAATACCTGCAGGGCATATAACCAAGGATTCAACATTGAAGTGAATAATGGTATAGAGTATATCTTGGTATCATGATAATAAATTACCTGTCACATTTAATGTATCAAAAAACTTGCATTAACAACCACCATGAAATCCTAGAACCTTAGAAAGCTATTTCTTGAGATTCTATAAAACCTTCCTTAAAGTATTTCATGTAGAGTTTTATACCAAGCATGTTACCCAAGACCAATCATTGCAAATGCTTAATGGATTAAGCGCTTGTAATTCACTTAAGACTTCATGTGCTCCAAAAGTAAGACATGATAACTTTGACATTCATATTCTTGACATCAACACTACTCAATGTCTCCAGTTGAATAAAGATACCCTTGTGACATTTTGTAACATATTTTGTATCATGATAGGATATTTAAGCTACATAATACACCAAGTGACCCTTTATCACAAGTCTTTGCATGAAGACCACATGAAGACCAAGAAAGCATGAACCTTTACTCTAGATGAACCTTTACCACACACCAACACATTCCAGATGAACCTTTTTCAATTGCAATAAGCATCATAAGATGAACAACAATACCAAACCATGCTAACACCATGAGATAAAGAAACCTCCCTCAGATCCATGGAAAACATCAAAAATTGAATGAGCCTTTGACATCAATGACAAAACATCATACCAACAAACTCCCCCTTTGGCATTGATGTCAAACCAATTCACACCTCATTGCACCTGTGCCATTGCACTTCATTACCCCTACACCATTGCAACTTATTGCATCTCATCTCCCCCTTTGACATCAAATGACAAAGGAGCACTTACTTCCCCATGGACAAAGGCCACTTTCCACTGGTAGATGTCAACCAACCAATATCACTGACAAGTAGAATAAAAAACACTCCTCTCTGAGAAAGAATCCACTAAATAACATGTGAAAGGAGAATAAAAAAGTACTCTATCACTATGATATTATGTGCACATGACTCTGTTCTTATGAAATACTGCAAACACAACTAAGAATAATTACTCCCTGTAATGTTGCAGAATTGCACCTAGGGGCAATCCATATTTTTGCACTTTTGCCTAGTATTTATGACACTTTAGAGCATTAATGACAAAATCCCATGAGTCAGAATTTCACAATTTAGACCCCATGTGGACTAGTGGAAAGCTTGATGACACGTTTCTTGAAAATCTAGGCCTTGGACACCTGCACAACGCACGGATGACTATGCAGCGCGCTAGCATTCTGGAGGTTTTCCAAGTTTGAAATGAGGAATATGGAATCTTGACACTCTCAACATATGTCCTAATAGTCAAATTTCATATGTAATGCCTCTTTTCCATCCTTGCATGCATAAAACCCCCTCATTTTCTCTCATTTTGGGGTTCAATTCATTCAATCAAGCACTCTACACACTTTTCACTCTTGAGCTCTCTTCATTCTTGATAGCAGCACTCTCACAAGTGAAGCCATGTTGGACTGAGGTCCTTCCAGTAGCTACAGCTCTCAAGCAAGCACTCAATGGAACATTTGTGTGCTCTAGAGAGGGTCTAGGCCCATGGGTAACACTCTCTCTCTCTATGAATCCTTCCTATTTACTTGCTCATTTACTACTTAGTGGTGCGGGTTCTACTCCTGAAGTGGGTTTTGCTTTCACCACATGCTTTATCTATTTCATTTACACTCCATTCCAACTTGGTTGTCCATGGAGGTTGGAACACCAAAATAGGGGTTTAACTGAGGCAGACCCCTATACAACCCCAACCTTTTTCCCTCGTTCTTCTATGTGTAGGTTGCAAAGCAGAGCTTGGAGTGAAGACCCAGATGTTTGGTTGAAGGTAAGTTTTCTCCAAGTTCTCCTTGTGCTTTATTCTAAGTTTTTGCTTTCTATTTTATCATTTTGTTTAGAAGACCTTTGATCTGAGCTAGGAGGTGAAGCTTTATTCTTCCCACCTAATTTCCTAAGCTTTGTGTTGCTTTGGACACAAGTGAACCATTTAGACAATAGCATGCCACATTGGTGTCCTAAATCTGTGTTGTCATCCTTTGGCCTAGAGCTCCTCTAGCTGAGGCAAAAATCTAGAGGTTTTGCTCCCTCAGGATCTAAAGTAGTCTTCTCTGAAACATAACTTGAGTACCTTTTCTTTACCATTTCTTCATTCTATTTATTATTGAGGTGGATAAGGGCAGCTCATTCCCTAGTGATCTCTTGAGAAAGAAGAGACTTGTGTGCAGCGAATTGCTCTTATCTCACATTTTTGGTGAACCCGATGTGAACATGTCAAATCTATTTCTACAATGTTTCCGTGTTTATGATAATACCTTCTCTAAGGTAGATTTTGATATGTTGGATGACACTCTAGATGACTTCTTAAAAGTTCCCTCCTCTATCCACAAACCTTCTTAGCAAACTTCCTCTCTACAAGTTGGGAAGTCAATAAATGTAGTTGTGGTCTCTGTGGCTCCTCCAAGCACTATGAAACCCATCATTTACATGACCCTATCTAGCCTTTCTTCTAGGGAGGATCATTCCATCTATAGAATTTCATGTCAAAATGATTCACCGGACTTATATTCAAGGTTTGTAAAAGATACAAAGCCCACTTCTTATAATGTTGTTGGGAACACATATAATACAAGAAGAAACAAACAAAACTTGGATCAACAACCTCATGTTCCTATGTCTCAACCCACTCAAATTATTACTTCTTTACCACCTGCTCAACCAAGCCTTCCTTCAGCACCTAAACCTGTGATTAAAGCACTAGGTGATTATGATCTTGTTGAGAAACTTTGTGTTACTCTAGCTAAGATCTCACTTTGGGATTTGCTTCAGACTGCTCTGGTTTATTAGGAGATGCTTCAGGAAGCCTTGTAGAATATCCTCTTTCCTACCTCCTCTAGGCCTACGGATGTTAATGCATTGTTGGCTCATATTCAAGAGGATTCTTTGAATATCATGTTCCATCTACAAGAACTCACACCTTTGGATGTGCAAAAGCAAGCAAACCCCTTGATGATTATAATTAATGTTAATAATATTGGTATTAGGCGTACTCTCATTGATACCGGTTTGGCTCTCAACATTTGTGGTATCGACATACTACCTAAGATTAAACTTTATTCATCTTCTCTAGTTGCTTCTTCCTTGTACATTCATGGGTTTGATAATGTTGGTTGTCAAGCTCTAGGCACGATAATGCTACCTTTGCAGCTAGGTCTTGTTACCTTAACTACTTTGGTTTATGTGATGCCTGGCCTATTACCTTACAATTTTCTTTTGGGGAGACCCTAAATTCATGCTATGGGTGTCATAACTTCTACCTTGCATTATTCTTTAAATTTCATCGCTAACAATCAGGTGGTCACAGTTAAAGCTGATCCAAAAGTTATTCACCTTTGTGAGCTAGCGGTTGTCGATCAGGCTTCAGTTGTCTCCACTCTTAAGAATTGTATTTCATCCTTAACCGCTAACATTGTGGCATGTTCCTCAATGATACCCTTCGTGGAGATTGTCCCCGAAGCAAACGTTGTTAGAGATAAATCATCTAAAGTAGAAAGTACTAAGTCTTCCATGTCTTCTCCTTTTTCTTCTAATTCAAATGCTTTCTTTGGTGATGATTGGAGCTCTCTAGAATTCTCTAAATTCTCCATTGTATAATACAAAGTGAGTCCTACTTGTCTAGAGTTTTTGAATGCCTCTGATGTGAAGATGGATGATACTCCCATTAAGGAAGGGAAATGTGATCCTATCTAGGATACCAATCCTTCCTCTACTGAGGAGAGTAGTCCCACTCTTGCGAAGGAGGTCAATGTTTGTGAACCAAGTGAAGAAGGTGGAAGCGCTCTCGTGGATGTGTTCGATGTTCATTGGTGGAATGAAACCCTCTACGTAGAGCTGCCACCTCCTGAAGTTTTGCAAAATTGTTATGGTTTCGGATATGAACTTGCTTCTCGGTATGGCTATGGGAAGAGAGGCCTAGGGTGTATCAAGCAATGAATTTAGGTCCCTATCTAGTTTAAGCTGTGAAAGAGCTATTTGGGTTTGGGATGCTCTATTGAATAATCTAAGCAGAAACCTTGGTGGATTTTTAATATGATTTTGGCTAAACTGCTGATTTTGGTCCATCCTAAATTGATAGAGGAGAGGGGGCAGGAAATGAAAATCCCTTTAGATGTCTTCTCTTTAGATGAATTTCTTGAGGAATTCCTAGATTCCTATGCCCCTTTCCCTCTCTTTCATCACAAGATACGATTCATGTATCGCTTGCATGAACAAGCGTACTTTGGAGAATTTTTCTTGAGTGTCAGTGAGGAGGACCCTCTATCCAATGTTGGTAATGATGTTCCAATATCACATCTGAAATATCATAGTTCTCTCCTTAAAGGAGATACTTACTGAGATTTCTATGGATCCTAAGTCTCCTGAAAAAGTGATTAAGATTGGGAAGTGTCTTTCTTCAGAAGAAGTGGATGAGCATTCTGATCTCTTACAATTTCACCCTGATATCTTTGCTTGTGCATACGAGGATATGCCTGGTATTGATGAGTCTATAATGGTTCATAATATTTTCCTTTGTCTCGATGCTAAGTCGGTTAAGAAAAATATCTGAAAGATCAATCCCAAGGTGGCATTGATGGTTAAGACTAAGATAAAGAAGTTGTTAAAGCAGGCTTTATCCATCCAATCAACTACTCCCCTTGGATTTTGAATATTTTTGTTGTTAGTAAACTTGATGGCCATATTCATATATGTATTGACTTTTTTGATCTTAATAAGGCTTCTCTTAAGGATGATTTTCTATTTCCTAATATAGATATGCTTGTAGACTCAACTGCAGGCCATGCATTGTTATCTTTTATGGATGGTTTCTCAGGTTACAATTAGATCCATATTAATCTGGAAGATTAGTACAAGACATCCTTCACTACCCCTTGGGGTACCTTTTGTTATGTGGTCATGCCTTTTGGGTTAAAGAATGCATGAGAAACTTACCAATGGGTGATGACCCTAAATTTTCATGATTTTATTCATAAGATCTTAGAAGATTATGTTGATGGAATCTTGGCGAAATCTATAACTCATCAAGATCATGTAAAGAACCCTCATCTTATTTTTGAAAGGCTTCGACTCTACAAGATGAGACTCAATCCCCTTAAGTGCATTTTCAGCATGGATGCCGAAATTTTTTTGGGATTCATAGTTTATCATCATGGAATCGAAGTTGACACAAATAAGATTTATGTTATTGTTAATATGCCTCCACCTAGGAATATTATTGAATTGCAAAGACTACAAAGGAAAATTCAGGTGATTCATAGATTCATATCTCAATTGGTTGATTGTACTCTTCCCTTCACTTGTCTATTAAACAAAGATGTTCACTTCATATGGGATGAAGAGTGCCAAAAAATATTTTGAGTCAATCAAATCCTATTTGGCCAATCCTCCTGTATTGATGTCGACTATGCAAGATAGACCCCTTTTTCTTTATCTCGCAGTGTCACCATATGCTTTGGCAGCTTTGTTGGCCCAGTATGATGATGTTGGGAAAGACAAAGTGGTCTACTACATCAGTTGTGTTTTGGTCGACTACGAAACTCATTACTCTTCCATGGAAAAGCAATGCCTTGCTCTTGTTTTTCCTACACAGAAGTTAAGGCATTACCTTCTCCATGTTGAAATGCATGTCATTGTAAAAAGTGACCTTCTGAAGCATTTATTCTCTAGTGTCGACCTCATTGGGAGGTTAGCGAAATGGGTATTGTTATTCTCTAAGTTTGATATAAATTTCATTACTCAGAAGTCAATAAAGGGTCAAGTGGTTGCCGATAAATTGGTAGACACTCCCTCATCTCACTCCTTCTCGGGGTTATATCCATTTCCTAATGAGAATATTTTTTTTGTTAACCATGACCTTGAATGGAAAATGTACTTCAATGGATCAAGATGTCAGACTAGTTTTGGGGTGAGTGTGGTTTTGACATCGCCTAAAGGTAAACTATTCCATCTCTCCTTTCGATTGTACTTTCCTTGCACTAACAATATTGTTGAGTATGAAGCTCTCATTATTGACTTGCATGTCGTAATTGCACTAAAGATAAAACATCTTTGTATACTGGGTGATTATGAAGTCATTGTGAACCTGATTACAAGAACCTATCAAGCTAAGCAAAGTAAGTTGTTTTGATATCAAGACCTTGCTTTTTCCTTGCTGAATCGGTTCTCTTCTTTCACAATAGACAACATCCCTAGAAGGGAGAATAGACATGTGGATGCCATGGCAATTTTTGCTTCCCTGGTACCCTTGAATGAAGATACAAAAATATACCACTTCATGATTTAGGTCCTATAGACCCCAACGGTTTTTGATCAACCTAAACCTAATGCCTTTGTCTGTTCTCACGTGGATTCGGAAGAATGGTTCTCTAATATTTACAATTACCTAAAGACTAGAAACTTTTCCAATGATGCGACAATGAACGATCGCACTCGTATATGAAATCTTTTAGCCCATTATGTTATTTTATCAGACATTCTCTATCAAAAGTCTTATAACAATTTTCTTCTCTGGTGTCTCACTAAAGTGGAAATACCCCTCACCCTTAAAGAAGCCCATTCAGGATCTGGGGGTGGACACTTTAGAGGTAAATCCCTGGTGAGGAAACTGATACACATGGGGTACTATTGGCAAACGATGGAGCAAGATTCCTTTGATTTTGTTATAAAGTGCCTTCAATTCCAACAATATAGTCATCTTATTCATGCACCTACACAAGATTTGTAGAATCAGACCTCTCCTTGCCCATTCGCAAAATGGGGGCTAGATATTATTGGAAAAATATCACCTCCTTCTAAGGGACATACCTTTATCATTACTACTACAAATTACTTCATGAAATGGGTCGAATTCATTCCACTTCGATCCATGAACATTGAAGCTATCTATAGTTTTCTTTTGAACAACATTATTTCTCATTTTGGATTGCCTAATACACTTGTTTCTGACAATGGTACACCATTCAAGAACAAGGAAGTAAAGCAGTTCTTAGAGAAATTATGCATTCAACATAGATTTTCTACTTCGTACTATCTGCAATCTAATGGTCAAGCAAAAGAATCTAACAAGACTCCTGATCTCATTCTTCGCAAAATAGTTAATAAGCATGGTAAGGATTGGCACATTCAACTAACATATGCTTTTTGGGCCTATCGTATGAGTGTCTGTATGGAAATATAAAATACATCTTACAACCTCGTGTATGGTTCTAAAGCTATCATGCCTTTGGTGTTGGAAATTTTGTCTTTACGGGTTTCCCTTAAGGGGTTAATTGACGATGAAACTTATCAAGCTAATTGATTGCATCAACTAGAAATGCTCGATGAGTGCCAATTATAGGCCCTTGACCATCTTAAATATTATCAATGATCATTATCAAGACAGTATAATTAAAGAGTGCTTCCTAGGAGCTTTAAGTTGGGAGATCTAGTTCTCTACAAGAATTAGAGAAATGTAAATACGCCACCTAATCAGAGAGGGAAATTTAGTCCTAACTAGTTAGGCCCCTACATTGTCATCTTTGTATATGGTTTAGGCGCCTATGGATTATCATCTATAGATGGAATGCCTCTAAAGGATCCCATTAACGTTATGCATCTCCATCGATAATATGTGTAGTTTCCAACGTGTCATGTGTGAGGTGTTCTCTCTTTAAGGGTAGCAACGCTACATATGTTGACATTATTCATTAACACATTATGATTTTTTTTTGTGTTATGATATTACCATGTGTGAACAACATATATACATGTGTCTTGCTATGATATGTATCCATGCATGACATTATATCTTTTAAGGAAATTAGATCATTATTATATTTAGTTAACATACAATAATGTGTGTTCATTAAATCATATTAGCATCTAATGTAAACATACATCCATATAAGCATATAATATCCATTGCATCAACATACATGAAAATCAAGAAGCATACACATCAAAATACACAATGCCAAAACCAGTATATATATATGTGTGTGTGTATGTATATCAAATGTCATATACATGTATCGAGCCACTACTGTCAAAAATGAGTGGCTACTGAATATATGTCTATACAGATGATCTACAAAATATATATCTCTCACTACAAAACTAATGTACAAAATGAGGAGTCCCTATGGCTGCTGCACGTGGCCCCCAGAGCCCTCCGACTCTGGAGAATACTTCTATAGTCTGAGGAGAGGTTGCATGGTGGACATGGGTCTATATTGATGCATGTGTGATGTGGATAGAGCTACCCACATCCCCTTGATCTCTCCCTATAGGGAGCATATCATCATTTGTGCCTGTCTCATCTTGTCCTGCAGCTGCTAAACATCTACCGAGATCATGGTTGTTGATTTCATGTCGAGGTCATCGAGGTAGCTCTAAAAGGCGTCATGTGCCTACTCAGAAAAATCAACCCTCATCACGGCTGCATCTCACTCGTCAAGTTCCATCCACAGGTACCCTAACAACTGCTCGTGTTGCCCCCGGATGGTGGCCACCTCTACAGTGAGTTGTACAATTTCCACTCGCCACTCCTCATAAGTCATCCTCATACTACATTTCATCATGTATTTAATTTTCAATTTTTGCTAAACATAGGTTTTTCTCTAAACATCAAGCTCTTTGTTGTGCAGAGGTGGAAAAATAGTAAACCATTATACAAAAAATTTAAAAAATTCTCATTCCCTAGATATTGATTTCCATGTTTCACCCAAAAAATAAAAAATTGATTTCAATATATACACAAAAATTTAGGTTGTATGACACACACGTATGTCCAAAGTATAGTTACAGTGACTTCAAAAATTAATTTTAAAAAATAAATATGCAATAAAAAATTATGAAAAAATATCCTTTCCCTAGATATTGATGTTGAGAATCTATATTCCAAAAATTAGAATTTAATCCTTTATAGAAAAAAAGTTATGTTATACAACACAAATATTACTTTCTGAAAATGTTGTTTTATGTCTAAAACCAGTTATTAAAGGAGATGTTGAAAGATTCATGATTTATTTTAAAAAATTTGAAAGAAAAAATATTTAGAATCTACACACAAATTTCAACAAATCACTAGTTCACATCATCTCCAAATTCTTTATGGTTTAGCTATTATAGGTCTCAGAAGATGAAGATTCAGTTAAAAATATTGATGTAAATGTCCGTCTTGGGCAAAAAGTGAGACACAATATTGTGATTTCACCCTCGTCGGTATTGGTATCCACTCCTAGTGTTACCAAGGCCGTCACTGCTATAATAGTAGGTGTTGGTGATGCTAACAAGATGGGGGTAGTCGATGGAGGGTTTGACCTCCTCTGCCACCTTGGCCTTTGTGACACTACCTCCTCCTCCTGTAGTCTCTCCTCCTCCTCAACCTGATGTCGCCCCCTCCACCTATCCTCTAGTGTCGACAGTGGCACGTCCCCCTGTGGGCCCTGATAGTTCTAAAAAATGCTGGTTGAAAAACCTCAAGAGGTTTCCAAGCTCTTGGTACATTTTAGGCTAACAAACAAGGCCAAATAATGTATTTGAACCTTCTTCTCTTCAGGCTCTGCCAGACCTAGGTGGGTATAGCTATGTAAATGAATCAAACTTAAACTATGTGTTTCCTACTTAAGCAATCTATCCACAATGGAAATTGGGGGTGGAGAGATGTAATGCTAATTTGGTATAAATTGTATAAGAAATATCAAGGTGAAATTTAATATGTTTAGTTAAAAAATGTGAGGTTTTGAGAATAAAATTGATAAAACTAAATGATGAAATGGGTAAGAAGAGTGCCTTGTCGGGTAAATGGAGTCAAATGAAAGTCTAAGATAAGTGGTTTGTATTTGGTAGTAACTCTAACTTTTTAGCACACTAATATTAGTTTATAACTTGTATAAACTTGTAGGAAAGTGATTGACAAACTCTACCTACTTATCCAACTGACAAAACCAAGTTACTTATAATTTATCAAAAGGATTTTAATCTTTACTTGAAAGAACCAATTGAATAAATTATGCAAGAACATAGATAACACAAAATTGGAGATAGATTGGCAATCCTAATTATATGGTTCTTCTTACTAATCCAAATAATACTTCCAGATTATTGTGATTGACTAGAACGATTTTAATTCCTTTAGGGAAACCAATTAATCATATCACACAAATACAACAAATGTGCATTGATAAATTGAATATATACTTGATATACCAATTTAAATAATAAAGAAGCATTAAAATGGAGACAACCAGATAATTGAATAACTTCAACAAAAAATTGATACCAAGATAATGACACAAAATTAGAGGTATTTCATTGACTTCTTCAAAATATTTCTTGCAACATGGTCTTTCAAAATATAAAAATTATAGAAATTTTTTGCTATCCATTAATTATCCCTATTCTACTACTATCTTCTCCTATATAACTCCTTCTTATGGTCCTAGTCTCTCTATATATATGAGAGGCAACAAGCTTCAGACCAAAAGACACGAATTTTGATAACAAAACAAGATTTGAAACTAAACATAACACAAGAAACTAACATAATCACAAATGTGTGTGCCAATCAGTTAATCTCTGACTAAAATCATGTGGTCATCTAAGACATGTTCAAAGCTTTTACTGTATGATATTTCCTCTCTGTGATGTACATAATCAATCTTCTTTAGAGCCCAAGTATTTTTCTTGCCACTTATTAATTGTCAGGTCGCTTGGCCATTTGAATTCTTGTATAGCTATGAAGTTTGTAAGGTGACTCTTCCATCTATTATCCAAGAGGTTTCTAACATCCACCACGAACTTTGTATATCCACTGTCTAGCACGATGATCCCATCAAGTAAAGTATGGAACTTGTTGAGATTGATCTCCCCCTCATCTTGGATATGTGCCAAGCATTTAGGAATCATCTGATAAAATTATTCTCTCCATTCATCTATACCTTTTAACTAATTGTCATCTTTGAGGATTGATGGGCTGAAGAGGTATTTGATGGAGTCAAATGTACTCCTACTTTCCAATTTCTTCCTTATATCTGCCAAATACTTATACTCATCAATCACACCTTTTACCATTTCTTGTGTAGGTTTGAGCCTTGACGGGGCATCTCGATCCATGTGTGTATCTTTGCATAAAGTGGTCAGTATGTGGAAGGTAGGTTTCCATCTCTTTTGGATTTCTTCAAGGATGAGGGAGTTAGTGTTTATATGTTCCAAAGCATTAATCAGATTGTTGAAGTTTTCATGTACTCCATTTATCTTCTCCTTTAATATCCTAACTCTATGCTCTAATATCCTCCTTAGAGTCCCTATGATATGATGCTTGACATCCTCCATGTTATGCTTCTTCAACTTATAAATTTCATCTCTCATTTCTTGTATCTGTGGATCCTCTACCTAGACAGGTGGGTGATAGACAATTAATTCATCTCCTCTCATTGTGGTGGCTTGCTGCAACTTCTATTTTAGCTTTACATTTTCAATAAACAACTTGTTCACCTCATCATTCGATAATTTCAATCTCTTCTCATATTCAGTAATCTTCTCCATATTTTCTACTACATCCTTGGTGAACATTGCAGAATGCATGGTCATAGTGGTAGCTTTTGTGGGAGTTGTGTCTCTCATTGTTTTGACCATAGCCGACCCCCTCAATTCTTGTACTACATCCAACATTCGAGGTTTCCTTGTATTTTTATGTTTTTTCCATAGAGCAAGTGTTTGGGTAGTAGGATTATACCCTATTCCTGAGACACGCTCTTCTGAATCAAATTATGCTACTAGCATGGGATCATCCTATGCTTTGATCTGATCTAGAAGAAACATTTTAGACAACTCCATCCCTGGTATAATTAGCATATCACTTTTCAATACCATTTCTCTCACCTCCTAGGGGGTGACATTAATGTTATCAACACTTAACTCTGAAAATGTTTGAGCCTGGATCTCAGCTTGCTTCGACTCATCAGCTCCAATAAGATTGATTTTCAACCTTTCATCAAATTGTTTCATTTTCATTTTAATCCAAAAATCCTTAAATTCATTGGTATGGATAAAATTATCATCTTCCACGAATCTTAGAGAGGCCACTACCCTCTCATCTTCTTGAATTTAATCAGCTCCTTCCTCTGAAATCCTGATCTTAGGATCATGAGGCTTTTGACTTCTTCGTTGTTCTGCTACCTCCTTTATTTCAGATAGAGCTAGGACTGCTTCTTCTTCTTCATCATCAATTAAGTCATATCCAACCAATGGCTCAATCTTATTTCTTTTAGCTTGTGGTTCATGAGTAGGAGATGGAGGGGATGGATGTGTAGGTGATGGGGGTGGTGTCTATGATTTGAATGCTTCATTTGGTTCCTAGTGAGGTGTGGGAAGTGGGATCAACCCCTCATCTTGGGCCATTTTGTACAATTCATAAAACTTATTAAGGATCATCTGCATCCTTTTCAGAAGGTTGGGTTCATTTGTAAAAAACCCTTTGAAACTTCTACCCTTCTCCTTCTTCTGATTCTCCCACTTCATCATTATTATCTACCTTTTTTTGCCTGCATTACATTAGCAAAATACACCAGATTTCTTATAACATCTTCCTCAAGATAAAACTCATGTGAGATGACCCTCTTTGTCAACAAGGTTCTTTTGATCATGTTGATATGACCCTTAGGGTCACACACTCTCTCTTTTATAGATTTGAGGGGATAGTTAACCCTCATAAACCTTTGTAGTTCCTCTAGCATATTAGACCCAATGGCCAACTCTTCAAATATAGTCAAATCAAGAAAAAATGTTCCTTTCCTTTAATTTCTCATCAAATCATGCTCCATCCAAAGCATCTGCCACATAAAATCTAGAAAACTTACCCTTTCAAGTGCAAACTTAGGCAAAATATGTTGTCCTTGGTTGCATCCATATACTCTTACAATTGTGTGTTGAGGCATAAAAAAACATTCAACATAGTTATGGGTATAGACCTGGTCTGACCTATACTATACAGGCCCCATTACTTTCATCAATGATTCAAGCAATCTTGGTGTTGGGTAACCAAGGGCAGCTATCAGTCTAACAGTAAAATCATCTCGAAACACTATGAAATCACAATCTGTACATATGCTATCCTAGATGTAACACCAATTTTGCAGAGGGAATCTTACTCCACTTTCTTGTGTACACAATCTCATTCTTTCAGTCCACTTCATTTCATTCTAACACAAGATTAAGTGACAATAAAGAATATTTCCTAAAAGTGATAGGGGCCTTAACTTCTCTAACTTGCAGCAAGCCCTCATGTATTTGTTCTTCAATTATAGATGATAAATCAAACTCTACATTTGACTCAGAATGTTGAATTGTCATGGCCATTATCATAAATCCTATTGACATATGTTCCTCTGCATCTATCCCCAAGACTTGACACAATGCATAATAAGTTTTTTTGAAATAAACTTGAAATTCTAAGACTTGGAAAAGTTTCATTTTAGAGGAAGGGATGGGGATTTTTTTGTTATCATCGCCCCTCTTCATGTGTAGGGGGAGCTCATCACTTTGGTATGTTCTTCTCAACCTCTTATACTCCTGCTCCAGTTTAACTAAATTCACCTCTGTTATAGCTTG
Organism: Sequoia sempervirens; assembly: GCA_007258455.2. NCBI lineage: Eukaryota > Viridiplantae > Streptophyta > Pinopsida > Cupressales > Cupressaceae > Sequoia > Sequoia sempervirens. The sequence continues at coordinate 10,908,439 of VDFB02000008.1, forward strand.
CTTGTTTAGCTTGAAACACTTTATAATGGCATCTCTTGTGACATCAACTAAGAACTCACCATTTGGAAGCCTAATAGTTTTGTTTGGGGCATGGTAGCTATGGGAAAGGGCTTTAATTAGCTCAATGTCAATGAAAACATTAGGGACAATCAATTTAGCCAAATCTATGGTCCATGGGTTTGATGTCGGAACCTTGTCGTTCCTATTTTGATAGAAGTACCAATAAAGGTTCCAACCTGACTGAGGTATAATGGGGTCTCTACAACCTTGTGCTAAGTCTCTAAAAACCTTTTTAGGTCCTTTTTCTACTGAACCAGGCAACAAGGAAAGCAATGGGGATTGCACAGAGGGTTTATTGGCTTTGGTTTCATCCCTTTTAGCTTTGGTGCCATTTTATGAAATTCACATAGAATGATGAGCAAAGCTTACCTGGGGGTAGAACTCACTTTGAAGAATTCCCTTTACTCCAGCAATTTGAGCTTGCCTACAACCTGGTTTCAGCTATTATGAGTGAAAAATATCAACTTGTTTCATGTATTTCAACACCAAGATACATTTACTCCTACTCATAAATTCACACAATTCAAATCTTTGTGTCAAGCTCGATTTTATGTTTTGATGTTGACTGATGTGATTGGTGTGTTTTAAATGACCCAACGGCTTATTTACCACACTACCTCGTGCCATTTTATGCCCTCCTACGATACTGCGATGTGTCTTTAGTACCTTTCTTCAATGTATTGTTCTACCATAGGCTGTGTCTTGACCCCCCAAGGTATAGCGGTATAGTGTGTAGGGTGCGGTATATGGTAGTGGCTCCTCTCACCATCCTATCGCAAGTTGGTTGGGGATGAACTACGGTAGAGAGGTATGGTATGGGTGTTATGAAAATAAGAGTAAAAATGACTATTGTGATGAACTGCGATAGAGAGGTATGGTATGGGTGACTAATGTGATAGCGGTATCATAGTAAAGGGTAAAAATGACTTTGTGAATGGAAATAATGTGATTTATTAAGAAAATAAGAGTGGGAATTTTGGATTTTAATTGATAAAATACTTATATTTTTTATGAAAATTCTAGTTTCAATAGGCCTGGATCCCCTCTAGGGGCACCCTCACCGAACACAGGACGAGGATGGTTCCTATCCCACCACCCTCTAAAATTTGCAATGATCCCGACATTATTTGTCAATGCTATAGGCGGAAAATCCTGATCAGGCCCATCATCATCTGAAGGGACAAGATTGGTGATGGTGGGGCAGGGGGGATCCTTGAGTCTAGTTGCACTCTTGTAAGCCCTAGTGTATGTGGGCACATTTGGAGGAATGGTCTATACACAGCCATGTTGTCACATGACCCGACTCCAATAGTATGGTACAATAATATGATCACCGAAACCCATGAGAAAATAGTCCTGGTGCAAGTTCCTGAGATACTTGCCATCATCTATCCATCTAAAAAATTGATAGGGTCTCCATTTGACCGGGTCTGCAACAAGAGTATCAAATTGTAAATGCCAGAACTATAAATCTCCATGCCTCCACTGCCCCATAATATCATACCAGTGGTTCATGGGGACATGATATGTTCATCGCTGGGGAAAACCAATTGACCTTGTACACATGATGTGGGCAAAGACCCACACCTGCAAAAGTGTGCACGTTGTAAGACTATGGTACCCATAATGGATGTATTTCCCCAACTCCTGTTATAGGTGTGCTAACATACTGCACCCCCATGAAAAAATTTCTTATTCTCTACCATCTCCCTAATGGTATGGACGAGGCCCCCATGTAGGTGAGAGCCTCGCCCATCTATCATGATCCAGAATGCAATGGTCATGACCATCACTCGATGCAGAAGTGGTGTAGTGGTCCATGCCTAGTCATACCAATGTGTGTAAATGTGACCCGTGTCATCACCACCGTCTATCCACCCCAAGTAGTACAAGACTCCCTCTACCTGCTCCCGTGTCAATCGAGTGTCGTTGATAGCCACCTGCCATTCGTGGATAGGTAGTTTGAGGATCCAATATACATCTTCCAGCATGATCATCATCTCCCCAATGGGTAACTAGAAATATGATGTGGTGGCATCCCACCACTCGATCAGGGCTATAAGAATCCTCTCACTGTAATTCATCTTTGGCATGGTGAATGCATGCCAGAGACCGACCTACTTCAGAAGTGTGACCTCATCGTCAGTAAGGCAGTCCCTCTACTCATGTATTAGCCAATAATCTCACCCTCGAAGATGCTCTTGGATCTCTAGATAGTCCTATAAAAAGTAGAAAAAATTATAAGTCAGAACATGGAATTTCAATTTGAAAATAAAAATTTTACTGACTTGTACACATCGTGCAGACATCTGCGCATCGCGCATATGCCCCTTTCCACCATTGATGCCCCAAGGACACCAACACATCCTTGGGACACCAGCACTGAGAGGGGACTCTAGCATGGATCCTAGATTTCAATGCATTTTTTGGTAGGCAGTGTCAAAAAAGGACACCTATGAGCTCGACGAGGAAAAAATTACTAAAAAAGTATTAAATTCCCAAAAAATGGGGTTTCGAGACCTACTTGGTCCATCTCGCGACCCTCGGCAATATCATCCCTTAGCTGCTCCAGTCTAGGCACCTCGTACTCCCTCCTACTCAGCATTTTTCTGACTTTTCTCTGACAAAATTCAACAATTTGCTCACAGTGAATAGTTAAAATGACCCTTCTAGGGGCCCACCTAGGTATATATAGGACCCCTAGGGCCCATTTTTCTTGGAGTTTGTGGCTCCTTGGTTTCCCCCCAATTTACCCCACCTAGCTAGGGGAAAACTTAGGAAGGGGAATATAGTCACCTCTTGATCATATTTTTCTTCTGAATCAACAACTTTTTCTTGATCATTCTTCTCGTTGTTGTAGCTTCTTCTGATTTTTGAAGATGACCTAAAATTTGAGTTTTGCAGGTTAAAGTTTTGTGTAATTTTTCATAACTATTTTGTTGCTATTTGTTGAACTCATATGTTGGGGGTACCTTCGATACCAGTCAGCTCGACTACAGTGGCTAAAATTTGAGTTTTGCATGTTAAAGTTTTGAGCAATTTTTCACAACCGTTCTATCACTATTTGTTGAGCTTAGTTACTGGGAGCACCTTCAATACCGGTTAGCTCAACTTCAGTGGCCTCTAAGGTCCCTTCTTTCTTGGCACACAAATCACTAAAATTCAAATTTGGGAGAAATTTTTATTCTCTACTTTATTGTTTCTATTTTTTCCCAAAATCGAGCCTACTAAAGTGGGGGCAAAATGCAATGTCACAGAATTGTACCTAGGGAAATTCCACATTTTTGTACTTTTGTCTAGCATTTATGACACCTTAGAGAATTAATGAAAAAATCCCCATGAGTCATAATTTTGCAATTCTGACCCCATGTGGACTACTGGCGAAGCAACAGAAGCCTGATGACACGTTTCTCAAAAATCTAGGCCGTGGACGCTTGTGCAGCACACAAACGTCTGCACGGTGCACTGGCATCCTAGAGGTTTTCTAAGTTTGAAATGAAGAATATAGATTCTTGACTCTCTCAACACGTGTCCTAATAGTCAAATTTTGGATGTAACGACTCTTTGTTGCCCTTGCATGCATAAAAACCCCTCATTTGCTCTCATTTTGGGGTTCAAGTCATTTAATGGTGCAAGAGCGCCCTCATGGTCAACATGTTCAAACTTTGGTTTTTTTCTTATTTTGTGTTGTTTCATGTAAATAAGGTCCATTTTTACCATTAATGATCATTTGGAGTCATTTGTGGAAGTTTGGGGTCATTTGAATAAAAGATGTAAAAGTTGCAAAATGTTGTCAAAAGTTGTCAAGCAACTTTGCAAAAAGTTTCAAAATGTCATTTTGGTTAACAAATTGGTTAAAGGGTTGGTTAGATTTGAGGAAATGATTGTAAGGGAATAAATAGGCCTTGTAAACTCGACCCAAAAGGTTGATGAAGTTGGAATAAATATTTGAATAATTTTTGGTCCATTTTCTTATGTTTTTCCTACAAATTTGCTACTATTTCACTTAGTACGAATTTGTACAGAATGGTATAGTCATAAAACCTATATGGATGGAAAGATAATTGCATTATAAAAAAAAAATTGTTCTTACCAGTCCTAAAGAAAAGATCGTTTGATTGGTCTACCATGTCAATCTTTCTAACAAACTTGTTCAGGAACTAAGGTTTCCAACAGATAAGAAAATTCATATCTTTTTATTCCACTATCAAAAAGTGATAAAAATTGGTGAAAAGTTCTATTTTTACATTTTCTAAAAACCCTTTAAAGGAAAAAGATTCATTTATTCATTTTCATGAGTTATGGTAGACTGTGTGTCTCATTTTTGCTTGAAAATAGTTAAAAAAACCTAGTTTTATTGATGTTTGAACAAATCTATGCATAGTTTGTTTATGGTTGGACTTGGGATCAATGAAATATATTGTGGAAGGAATGTAAAATCCAATATTTGCAATTTTTATGTTGTTCTCTTTGTTAAGTTCCCATTAGGACATTATAGCAATGTTCTCAAGATAACTCAAGTTGCATTTTGTCATTGTTGATGATGGATCATTGTTCAAGTTGTGTCAAGTTGGTTTAATTGAGTCCTTCTCTCTGCATCATTCAATCAAGATCTCTACACACTTTCCACTCTTGAGTTCTCTTCATTCTTGATAGTAGCACTCTCACAAGTGAATCCATGTCAGACTAAGGTCCTTCCAGCAGCTACAACTCTCTAGCAAGCACTCAACGACGCATCCATGTGCCACGAAGAGGGTCTAGGCCCATGAGTAACGCTCTCTCTCTGGCTCCTTCCTATTTGCTTGCTCATTTACTACTTAGTGGTATGGGTTCTACTCTTGAAGCGGGTTTTTCTTTCACCACATGCTTTGTCTATTCCATTTACACTCATTTCCAACTTGGCTATCTGTGGAGGTGGGAACACCAAAACAGGGGTCTAACTGAGGTAGGCCCCTATACAACCCTAACCTTTTCCCCTCATTCTTCTGTGTAGGTTGCAAAACAGAGCTTGGAGTGAAGCCCTGGATGTTTGGTTGAAGGTAAGTTTTCCCCAAGTTCTTGTGCTTTATTCTAAGATTTTTGTTTTTGTTTTATCATTTTCTTCATAAGACCTTTGATTCGAGCTAGGAGGTGAAGCTTTATTTTTCTCGCCTAAGTCTGTAAGCTTTTTGTTGCTTAAGATGCAAGCACACCATTTAGACGACAGCGCACTGCGCTGGCACCCTAAATCTGCATTGTCATCCTTTGGCCAATAGCTCCTCTATCTGAGGAAAAAATCTAGAAGTTTTGCTCCCTCGGGATCTGAAGTATTCTTCTCTAAAACATAACTTGAATTCCTTTTCTTTACCATTTCTTCATTCTATTTATTGTTGAAGTGGATAAGGGTAGTTTTTTCCTTGGTAATCTCTTGAGAACGAAGAGACCTATGTGTAGTGAATCATTCTTATCTCACACTCCCCTTGCCATCATTTCTTGCAACAAGATACTGGTAAGATTTAATCGCAAGGGGTTGTTAAAGCCACTGTCAAAGCACTATTATACAGTCAACCTCACACTGTCTAAGGCATACAAGGTTGTGTTTCGCTATCTGGGTATGTGCAGGATCATGATGGGCCAAAAAGTGGCAATGGGAAAAAAATTACATTTTTCATTGACCCAAAAATGCGAAAATGTTGAGTTGACTTTTTTGTGGCTTGGGTTTCAATACATTGCTCCAAAGCAATGCCCAAACCAAGATTTCCATATCGGATATCCGATCCAAATCGGAAATCGGATATCTGATTTGAGGCGCATATATATATATATGCATACATTTGTGAGCTGTTAAAATCATTTACCATTTGCACAGGTTGCGAGCGCATAGTGAGGAGGATTTTCGAATATCAGATATCTGATTTGAAAGGTTAGATTTTGGATTTTTTTTGCTTTAATCTATTTTCAATTAGATTTGTATAATTTTATGTAGTTTTTTATGGATTTTTTTCAAAATAGGGTTTTTGATTGATTTTTATGAAAAACTTGAGTTTAGAATGGATTTTTATTAAAAATGAATGTTTTTTATGGATTTTGATTAAAAAATAGTGTTGATTATGTATTTTTATTAAAAATTAGAGAATCTTATAGATTTTTGTTAAAAATTAGGGTTTTTTTAGATTTTTTTTAAAAACTAGGGTATTTTTACAATATTTTCATTTATATTGTCTAATTTCAATTAGATTAATTAGTTTTTAACTTTAATCAGGCATTATGGCTGCTGAGAATGAAAATGCACAAATTTCAAATTATCCACCAGCTGAGAATTAAAATACACAAATGCCAAATGCTCCACCACCTCTGCAACCATCAATTGAAGACTTAATTGGTGAAAAATTACAGCAATTGAGGGGCATTTCTAATGTTTATACGAGAATCCATCAATTATCTGAGATGTCAAACACATTGAAGGAAATAATTAAAAATATAGAAACCCTCTCCACCCAACATAATGCCTTTCATTCGTGGCGAGAATACATGAGGGAATATTATGCATGTGGAATTTCTTACGATGATGTGAAAGATCTCAAAATAACCAAAGCCCAAATAGCCTCTTTATTTGTTAACCCCCACACTAGTTTTCTAGTTAATGTTAATAAACCAAAACTTTCTATAAAATGGTGCACGCATAGGGACATTGTAGATAACTTTTCAGATCGTTGGTGTATGGTTTTTGATAAACCACTAAACAACAATTGTGATATACCATTTTACTTTATTAAAAAATTATATGTTGAGTTTGTGTTAGGGCATCATGTCAATTACTTTTACATTAAACCCTTCTAGGGCATTAGTGGAGGTATGCCCCAGTATAGACCGGGGGAAGTTAGAGTAATCCCACACCCATATGTTCCCCCTCCTCCCCTTCCTCCACCACCTCCAGTATATCATCCAGATATTATGCAGGATGTGGCCACATAGACTATCCAGGCTATTCACTCTTTGAGTGATCTTTTGGTTTAGCATGCTTCTACAATAGCTTAGCCACATTCTGGTGATGTTGGCGATGGCTCAAGTGTTGCTGCATCATCCTTGTCAGGTCCACATATTTTTTTGCCATATACTTTCTCTATGTGCCACTAGATATGCTTGGGTCCTCTTGTATAGCCTGTTGAGCATCCCTTGGACACTTCTGATTATGACCTCCATGATGTGGACATTATAGATCAGATGCAAGGGAGTGGAGTGCACCCTACAGAGTCCTCTCCTGCTAGAGAGGGGGACATTGGAATAGTGACACAAGTAAGATTTAAGTTGTAAATTCATAACTTGCATTTTTTTTAAAATGAATATTAATAAGAGATAGTATAAAGTACTAATATTTATTTACATGGTACATTTAATAGTTGATGTCTAAGGAGGAGCTCGCATAGGTGACTGATAGCACCCTTAGGTCCATTTCATTTGGCCTCGACACACACACAGTATATATTTTGGCTCACTCGTTTACATTTTTTTATTATATACTTGCTTGTCATTTGAATTGTCATTAATGAAATTATATAATAACTTATACGTTTATCTTATTTTCCTCTTATAGGAAACACCTAGTGCAAGCGAGGTGCAATGATGTCCAGCCTCTAGAGGCACAATGTTAGATAAGGAAAAGGTAATTGAACTCAAACTCGATTGAATTAATATTTTTAAGATCTTTTATTGATTATACATACATTGATATAGATTGGTAGTTTCATATGCACTTGTCATTTTTATGTACGGGCAGTTATGAGCTATACATCATTTTTGACAAGTGCCACAATGCCTGAAGGAGTAGGTATTGGAACACCTCAAGGAGTAGGTGTTGAAACACCTCAAGGAGATAAAGAAAAAGATCAGCCTAAATAGGTATGTGTTTATTTTATTTTGTGTTTGGTAAATATGTTCCTATTACCAACAATTGTATGCTAACTTGGATCAATTTTATGTTTTTGTTCACATAGATAGATTGACATTACACAAGTTGGTTTGGTTGGTTCTTTGAGAGGGGCATATTCTAGGACTCCTGACCCTTTGAAGAGACGAATATTTAAGGTAATCAAGATTTCAATTTTAGAGTTCAATTATAATTCAATGTATATTGATTTTGATGTTAATTATTCAATTTTAAATTATATAGTAAAAATAATCTCAATTGTGGTTTGAAGTTTTCTTGTGTAGCTACCTTCATAGCCAATGAGTGCTTCAAAGAGGCTCCATTTTGATGATCCACCAGTAGTTTAGGATGAGATAAGCATTTTGGCATGTAAATTTTGAATAGACATTGAGATGGCATATGCCACATTTTGTAAAACTTTGTTTGAGTTGGTGTTGATGCCATTTTTTTATATGGAGATACACTCAAGATTATTGGATAATTTGATATATAGAAGTTGACAATCAAAATTTAATTTCTTCCTCGTGCATGATTAAACTCTTTGAAAATTTAATCACGTGAGCAATGGTTAAATATCAATGTACAATAGCATAAAAAAGAATGGTTGTATTATGTAGTTTATATTCATATCGTTGATTACATTGCATTTCACATCTTTCAAACTCAAAGCATTACTTCACATTGCATGACTAACAACTAGATGCTGATAGATGAAAAAATTTCAATTACAATATAGTTTTTACAAAGTCAACCTAAGCAGTTATGCAATTACTTCACATTACATTACTAATAACTAGGAGCAGTTGTTAATTGCATTTTATTGTCATGGAATTTTATGAGTCCACATTTCTTTAAGGAATTTTTTCAAATAGTTCATTGCCTTGTCTATGCTACCACATTTTCATACATGTGTACCAAAGATTTTTATCAAACAGTTCATTGGCTTGTTGTTATGGCTAAAATCCTAAAACAAGTGCTTTCAAACAAGTTATGGATTGATGCAGAGTGGGGGTGAAAACATATGTGAAAACTACCCTTGACTCCTTTGGACCAAATTTGAGAACCAATACATACCCCTATCCTAGGCTAGTGAATTAGCCCTCTTTCACAAAGTGTTCCCTTTAAACACTTGATCTTCACAAGAACACCCCAAACAATTTTGAGTTGTGTCATAAAACAACAAATTCTAAGATTATTTTGCACCTACATGTCCTTTAGCAGGCTATCCCATGAAACCATATGTTTACCATGCAAATGCATAGGGTTTATTGAAAGTCCCACTTGCACAACTCCCATAACCATTCCACCAACTCAGACACCTCTATTATGACCCCAATATGCTTAAATGTTAAAGAGATTTCCCCCACTCTCATTGATTTTAACAAACCCTATGCTAAAAGCTCTGTTTTCATGCAATTTAAGCAATGATTTGCTTAGGATAGCAACTCCAAGACTCACAAATCATTTCCCCTTTCTTAAATGTACTTGCACACATTCAAATCATATTGTACAAAGCCTCTCCACCGAGCCACATGAAAGGTATAGTAGGTGGAGGGATTCAATAATTCATAATTTACTCAAAATGCAAAATTTGGGTTCACTACCTGCCTTGAGAAAACTTGGCACAAAACTCACAAAAAATGAAAATAAAGCACTCAAACCAACTTTAAAGGGGTATCAGGCCTACTTCCCCCTCATTCCACATGTTATGTAGATGTTTATTTGTTGTGTAGGGGTCAAAAAATAAAATGGATTAGAATTAGGATTAGAATATCACATAACATCATATAAACAATAAAACCACCATAAACTTGAATGTCATTTAAAACATGCATGATAAATATTCATCATTGAAACTTGAATTGTGGTAGCTTGATATACAGAGTCTATTGATGCCAAGGTTCAATTTGTATGATTTTGAAAAAAGAAGCCAACTGAGTAGAGTTATCAGCATTCTTAAGAAATCATAAGAATTTATTTAGTACACTAGCCATTTTGATGTCTTCTTGCAATCTCAAATGCTAAATTTGTGAAGTAGTTAACTCTTCTTCCCACTAGTTTCCATTAAAAAGAAAGCAACAAGCTATGGTCTCATGGCTTTTTTTCACATGAAAAATCAACGTTGGAGTTTGGTTGGAGGCTGAAAACTACTTGTAAGTGCATAAATAAATATTGTTCTACAACTCGTATGACCAACCGACTATTCCATCATGTCTGGATGGTTACATTTAGGTTAGGTATGGTCCCCTTTCGTACCCAAACCAGCCAAAGTAGTTTGAGTTGCGTTCAATTGACGAAATCCCTTAAGAGTCCAAAGTGAAAAAGGGCAGCAATCTTTGACGGATTGTTTCTCAGAAACTGTGATTCCTACAAACTTTTTGTTTGAGGCTAAAAGATCATGTTGGGCCCCTCTAGAATAACCTCTCTCATTTTTTTCTATCTCGGAGGCGTTTTCCCATGGTGGAAAGTTTTCAGTTGAGGGAAAAGTTGTTAGATGCAAGCAATGTAAAGTTGCAAAGTGGTTCATCTTTCATTCAGCAACTCGTATGACCAAACGGATTGTTCCAACACATCTGGATGGGTACATTTATGCTAGGGAACGTCCTCTTTTGCACCCAAATATTCCAAATCACTCTGAGCTACATTGGACCGACGATTTCCCTTAAGAGTCCAAAGTGTTAAAAGGAAGCAATATTTGAAGGGCTATTTCTCAAAAACCGTGACATTTATAGACACTCTATTTGAGGCTATGGGATTGTGTTTGGCCCATATACAATAACCTCTCTCAGTTTTTGCTAAATTGGAGGCATTTTCCTGTTGTGGCAAGTTTTTAGTTGAGGGAAAAGTTATCATATGCAAGCAATGTATAGTTGCAAAGTGGTGCAATTTTCATTCAACAACTCATACAACCAAATGGATTGTTCCAACACGTCCAGATGGGTATGTTTACACTAGGGATGGTCCTCTTTTTCACCCAAATACGTCGAATCACTCTGAGCTACATTGGACCAGCGATTTCCCTTAAGAGTCCAAAGTGCTAAAAGGCAACAATATTTGAAGGGCTATTTATTTGAAACCGTGGCATTTACAAACTCTCATTTTGAGGCTACAGGATTGTGTTTGGCCCATCTACGATAACCTCTCTCGGTTTTTTCTATCTCAAAGGTGTTTTCCCGTGGTGGCAAGTTTTCAATTGAGGGAAAAGTTGTCAAATGCAAGCAGTGTAAAGTTGCAAAGTGGTACAACTTTCATTCAACAACTCGTACAACCAAATAGACTATTCCAACACATCCATTTGGGTAATTTTATGCTAGGGATGGTCCTCTTTTGCACACAAATACACCGAATCACTCTGAGCTACATTGGACCGGTGATTTCCCTTAAGAGTCCAAAGTGCTAAAAGGTAGCAATCTTTGAAGGTCTATTTCTCAGAAATCGGGATGTTTATAGACTCTATGTTTGAGGTTATGGGATCATGTTTGGCCCGTCTACAATAACCTCTCTAATTTTTTGCTATCTAAGAGGCGTTTTCCCGTGGTGGCAAGTTTTTAGTTGAGGGAAAAGTTGTCAGATGCAAGCAGTGTAAAGTTGCAAATTGGTGCAACTTTCATTTAGCAACTCATACAACCAAATGAAATGTTCCAACATGTCTGAATGGGTAGGTTTACAGTAGGGATGGTCCTCTTTTGCACCCAAATATGTCGAATCACTCCAAGCTACATTGGACCGGTGATTTCTCTTAAGAGTCCAAAGTGTTAAAAGGCCATACCATATATTGTGCGATATGTAGCTGGATGGTATGGCCATGGTAGATTTTATTATGACTATATAAGGTGACTATGTGGGTTTAGAGAGCTGGAAAGGTCTATACTTGAGTTGGTGAGTTGCCATGCATGGAAAAAATGAGTGAAATTAGGTGAAAAATGGTGGTTACAACTTGCTAATGTCAATGAAATGTGGGGGCAGCAATATTTAAGGTTGGATCAAGCTTGTGCAGGTCCTAATAGATGTGTTTGATGAGTTTATAGGGTGTGGAAAGGTTGGAAATATTGATTTCCTTAAAAACCTCATGAAAGTTGCTAAAAATGAAGTTGCACCCAAGTTGGATTTGAGAAAAAGTAGCAAGCCACTGTAATTTATTATATATAAATAGGAGATATTACAAAACCTGGTTCAAACAAGCATACCAACAGGAAAGAACCAGGAAGAAAACCTTTGGTTGTAGCTCAATTAAGTACAAAAAGTTATTACAGAATTGTCCCAATAACAATAACAAAGCATACACTTGTATGACTAATTCAACCTATGAGTTTCCAAAATACAAACCCCTTTACATTTTAAACATACCCTTTATACAATGCCATACATTTGACCTAGATTTCAAAAAACATCACTGGATATAGATTATGCCCATACACAGTTATGACCTTTTTACATTGTTTCACATTTGAAAATTCAAATTTTACAAACTTTTCCTATTGGAGGCATTCAGGGCATAGTCTTCCACAATAGTAGTATGTTCACATTCTAGACTGACAAGCACCTATACAAACCATCAAGGTAGCTTAGAATAACCAATCTATATTATTCTAAATGACACAAAATATGATGAGATGGTAATGCAAACTAAAAAAGATGATTAGAATAACTAATCTATATTGTTGTAATCTGTCGCATACCTCTTTGAAAGGATCAAAGTTGGCTATTGTTGTAGTAGGTCCATGATTAATCGTGCCAGGAATATCACAAAAGTGGGAAAATGAGAAATATATATTGTCATAATAGAAAAGATGCTTAGACTAACAAATCTATATTAATCTAAACAACTTGAATGATGATGAATTGGTGATGAAAACTATAAAAGATGCTTAGAATAACCAATCTATATTGTTGTAATATGCCGCATACCTCTCTGAAAGGATCAGAGCTGGCTATTGTTGTAGCAGGTCCATGATCAATCGTGCCAGGAATATCGCAAAAGTGGGAAAATGAGAAATCTATATTGTCACAATAGAAAAGATGCTTGGACTAACAAATCTATATTAATCTAAACAACTTGAATGATGATGAATTGGTTATGCAAACTATAAAAGATGCTTAGAATAACCAATCTATATTATTCTAAATGACACAAAATATGATGAGATGGTAATTCAAACTATAAAAGATGCTTAGAATAACCAATCTATATTGTTGTAATTTGCCGCATACCTCTCTAAAAGGATCAGTGTTCGCTATTTTTGTAGCAGGTCCATGATTAATCATGCTAGGAATATCACAAAAGTGGGAAAATGAGAAATTTATATTGTCACAATAGAAAAGGTGCTTAGACTAACAAATATATATTAATCTAAGCAACCTAAATGATGATGAATTGGTGATGCAAACTATAAAAGATGCTTAGAATAACCAATCTATATTGTTGTAATCTGTCGCATACCTCTCCAAAAGGATCAAAGCTGGCTATTGTTATAGCAGGTCCATGATCAATCGTGCCAAGAATATTGCAAAAGTTGGAAAATGAGAAATCTATATTGTCAAAATAGAAAATATGCTTAGAATAACAAATCTATATTAATATAAACAACCTGAAGGATGATGAATTGGTGATGCAAACTATAAAAGATTCTTAGAATAACCAATCTATATTATTCTAAATGACACAAAATATGATGAGATGGTAATGCAAACTATAAAAGATGCTTAGAATAACCAATCTATATTGTTTTAATCTATCACATACCTCTATAAAAGGATCAAAGTTAGCTATTGTTGCAGCAGGTCCATGATTAATCATGCCAAAAATATCACAAAAGTGCATACAAAATATCACTATTAAAGACACCTACATTGCAATAGTATAAAAAAATATTAGTATTAAATAAAGAACACTAATGAACTTAAGCATAATGAACATAAGCATTGTACCTTCCATTCTTGAAAATGTTATTCAAGTGTGCCTGAAGGGTCATCTCTTTGCTTAAGAGTATCCAATATTGCTTCATGATTAGCATTACTAAGTGTCCATAGTTGTTTTGTCTTTCATTTGGCATGATGCTTCAACAACTTAACATTTGTTGCTATAACAAGGTGTGAATACATGAGAATGGTTTTGTGTTTCTCGTAGTCTTCAAATGCTTGTATGCCATTCTTTCTAATCATGTATGTTCGCAACCAGGTTCCTGCAACCACAATTGAACCTATAGGATACACGAAACCATCATAATCTTCCATCAGTTGTGTTAGCTTATGCTTTACCCACACACATCGATCCAACCAATAGTTTGATCTCTCTTCATTCCCCTATGATGCAACAACTGCAAAAACATGTTCTAGTTGTAGTAGATCTGAAAGCCAGTCGTAATCAACTGAACTTTCCATTGTGTCATTTGTCATGGATATTGCTTGAGATAAAGGAGTTAGATACTGTGGAACCCATGTATCCACCCACTCACTTGACTCGCATTGATTCCACTCACACTGAATACAACTCTGACAAAAACAAGCCAACTCTCGTGTCCAAATAGTCCATGTGCCTACATCTGAGCTTCAAAATGAATGCATCTTTGAAGAATCTTTGATTGTATGACAATCCAATCTGCCTCCCACTGTACCCTCCTCAACCAACCAAAAGAATATGTGCATTGTTGAATCAAGTGTCCCTCCCTATGACAATGTTGAACTACACCAATCAACAATAGAATGTGCATCACTAAATTTTTCTCCTAAAATCTTCAATTGCTCCTTAACTAGAGCTCTCTTTACACATGCACCTACTCCATCATTCTCCCCTTTCACATGCCCAGCTTCAAAAAAACTCCAAATATGAGGTACACCCCTCTCTACATGCATTCTACTCAACCAATAAAACATACAAGCATTCTTGAATTGACCTATGCAATTATCTGACCAAATGAGATGTCGGCCCAGTGCTATATCATGCTCCTACAAGAACTCAAAAAAAAATTCAAAACAATGTCGGACATACTCGGACGAGTGAGATCTATCATCACTCATATAAAAAAGATAATCTCTTATTATCTTTCAATCCTCCTCTGCATTATCAGGTGCATGTCTAAATGTTATGTCCACAAAAATAGCAATCTAAATGGAATTGTAATACTGAGATTGTACCTCATTTTGTCATTGTAATGTGTAGTTTTCTGCAAAACCAACCACTAATATAATAGTTCCAATCATAAAAGAGTCCTTACACATCCTAAATTGTTGATCCAACCACTAAGACCTATGACTATGCCTTGCATACTTGTAGAAAATATTGTCCTTAAAATCTGAAATAAAATCAGCAACACTGCATTCTTTTGTAACCAACTCGCGTCTACAACCTTCACCTCCACTCTGCAAAGTATATTTGACTATCTCATATCTCTTTTTCTCAACAAGCTTCTTTCCAAATTCATGTTCGGAACCCTCATGAAAACATTGAAAAAAATTTGACAAGCCACCACATTGTGAGTACTTCACATTTAAACAATTATTTCTATAGAAAAAGAAACCATCATCTCTAGAACATAAAAATAGATCTAGAAAGTCCCTTGATGATTTTGGAAGATGCATTGCACCACACTCCTACAAAATTTCATTAGTATGCAAAGTAGAACGGATATAGCATAATAGTTCATGGTACATTGAAAACTCCACATGGTATTTGCAACAAGTATTACGAATCTTAAGAGGCACACAATAAAATGGCTTCAAACCTTCAAAAGTCCTTTGCGAGATTTCCATATTTGGATGTGTTTTAATAAAAAAAATTGAACATTGTTTGGCTTGATTCCAAGAACTGTTTAGGATGCGGTGTACGGTCTCGATTACCAATTATTAACTTTAAAACATCCTTTGCATTGGGTGATACTCTAGAGTTATCATGCCAAAATTGTTGAATTACATGCTTTACATTATCGGTTAGCTTCTTATCAACACGTGGAAGCCTCCCAGCAAAAGCCCATGTATCATTTTGAAGAGGATCATGTATTCTTTCTCTTCTTGCGAGTGCTCTATCCAAAGTTTTACGATTTATGTCAAATTTAATACAAGTATGTCTCATAAAGTGAACCTTTTTCAATTGATGGCTTACTAGGGCAGCTGTAATGAATCTCTAAGCAGCTCTCTTATCCTTTTCCTTGTTATTTTTTTCCAATAGACTTGAGAGCATTAAAAATATTTTTGACAATAATAGAATTTTTTCAGTCTTCTTGTTCACACAAATCTTCAATTTGGCTAGCAAAGGTCTCATCTTTTGCATCTTTAGAAATTGTACAAAAAGTTGGCATTGTTCAGTCAATGTCTTATCTCTAAAATATTGGTTGAAAATTCTTTTAGCCCACAACCAAACAGTTCGTGTTGACCTCTTTCCTTCAAATTTTTTTATAATGTTCTCATCAATTTCAAGTAACCATTTAGGGGTTCTTGAAGGTCTTGAATTTGGAATAAGTCTTTCTTCCACACAAGGTTCTTCATTTCTTGTGTAATCTGGTGAAACATACTTTACACTTGCTTCAATATTATGTTCAAAATCTTTATTTCCAACATTTTCACCTTTAACATTTTCAATATCAATTTGAATAATTTCATTCCCAATTTCAATATGATGTTCAACATCTTCAATTCCAACATTTTCACCTTGAACATTTTCATTATCAATTTCAATATTTTCATTCCCAATTTGAATATCATGTTCAACATATTCAATTCCAACATTTTCACCTTGAACATTTTCATTACCAATTTCAATATTTTCATTCCCAATTTGAATATCATGTTCAACATCTTCAATTTCAAAATTTTCACCTTGAACATATTCAATTTCCTCTTCACTTGAAAGACCATAGGGCTCAGGTTAACCAATATTTAACATACCTTGTCTTCTCTTCCTATGACCTTCTCTATCTCTTTGTCAATATGTTTCAATTTGTTCTTTTGTAATCTTTCTCTTACGTTTTTGCTTCTAACAACTGCTGCTCCCCATTATACCTCATAAAAGATGCTAAAAAATCATCGCTTATGACAAATTTGAGTAGAAGATGCTCCAAAAAATTGATATTTGTCTCTTCCTATTTGAAACCACGCATTTGTTACCTGCAAAGAATAAAAATAGAATGTAGGGTCTGTTGGAATGCACAAAACAACCCACATGGGGTTTTTCTATGGCCCACAAATCCAATATTTGATATAATCTAATATCCGATACAATCTGATATCTTATTTCAAAAACATTTTAATTTTTTTTGTAATGTTATGATTTTAGTTCTACAAATCGGATATTCGATTCAAATTGGATATCCAATTCAAATCAGATATCCAATTTGTGTACACATAGACCTGAGGGTTAATGGTAGAGGGTAGAGGGCTTAAGGGTTAAGGGTTAAAGGTTTATGTTATATGGTAGAGGGTTTAACGGTTAATGGTTTAGGGTTTAGGGTAGAGGGTTTATGGTAGAGGGTTTAAGGGTTAAGGGTATATGGGAGAGAGATAGATGGAGTGAGTGGGAGAGAGAAGCTTGAGAGAGTGAGAGGGGGTATGAGGAAGATACTTGAGAGAGAGAGAGAGTGGACTTGAGAGAGACTTGAGAGAGAGAGATAGAGGGTGTGAGAGAGTGGGAGAGAGTAGGAGAGAGTGAGAGAGAGGGTTGGAGAGAGTGGGAGAGAGGGAGAGAGTGGGAGAGAGAGTAGGAGAGAGTGTGAGAG
>VDFB02000008.1:10926211-10951741 GCA_007258455.2 Sequoia sempervirens
TTTATATCCCTGCTTGAATCAATGGGAACACCAGAGCAGGTGTTCTTGTGGATCCAACATCTCAAGTGAATATTATAACCAAGGAGATCATGCTAATTAATTTCCTGCATAAATATGGGTACGATGCACCTATGAGCACCATCCGTAGGCATAATGTTCTTTTCGTACCTCCCTTGGGTAGCATCACCTTGTCAGTCCTTGTCAAACCTAAGTCCATTAATCTATTGTTTGACATAATCTCGGGGTCTGAACTCTTTAGAGTGAAGCTGGATATCCCCTAGTTAGTAGCTATGAATGCAGTTCCCTTGGTTGTGCACAAATGTTTAAAGTTTATTCATGAGGATTTCGTGCATGTGATCCATGACACCGGTTATAGACCATCGGTTGCGCATGGTAGTTATTATTAAGATCACTTTTGGCTTGCACCCGTTGGTCCTCTCCCGCCTAGAAAGGATCTCTTGTATAGGACATATCAAAAGTACAGGAAAGGGTGCTTAACGTCTAGAGTGAGGTACCCTCCATCACCTTATGTTTTTTTCATATAGGGCATGCCTAAAAGCTGACAGTGAGGCCACCAAGGCCCGTAGAAGAGAAGAAGATAAGCCCTCTCAAGGTCCTTCTTCTTCCTCTTTCGCTATTCAGCTTGACATCCCCTCTCATCTTGTTGTGGCGCCATCAGATTATGTTTCACACTTGTGAGAGAATCCTATGGTGCCCACTTGGCGAAAGCCTAAGCATCCCACATTTGAGCTTCATGTTATTCCTACAGAGCCTAGGCCCGTTCAATATGGCAGAAGAAAATATCCATGTGGGGAATCCTCTATGTCTCAGCCACCGTGACCTCCCACCACACCTGCTCCTAAAGCAGTAAACAAGAAGAGGACCACTGTCGAGGCATTAAAGATGACTCCCCTTGTTGTCTCTCAACCTTCTTCTCCTGCTCCCATCTAGGGTCTTGTCCCACCGCTAGAAATGGCTATAGTGGACACTCTTATGGCTAAGTAGGAGCCTTCTGTCCCTTCTCAACTCTTGACCTCTAGCTCAAAGAGTCATAGAAACCTCCTTGTGCGTGAGTGCAAGCATCAGCAAAAGGCTCTCACAACTGAGTAGGTCACTTTGTAGAGGAAGGAAGAGAAGATGACCACCCTTGCTCTAGGGCCTCCTCCTGTCTCTTGTCTCCTCCCCTCTGCTTTCATTCAATCTAGTTCAATCTCGCTTCTAGCTCCTACTGTGAGTATAAATGTGCTTGACCCCAAAAAGGTGCAGGTGTTTATTGCTCCTTCGGTCAAGCAACCCTTGTTGATGTCCCTACTGGACATCCCGACATTCCCGAAACCCATGGATATGTCGAATACTTTAATGGTATCTGCCGCGGTTTTCTCCTCCTCTTCCTATGTGCCTCTCGCCTCATTTGTGGGGAGTTCACATCCCTTGACGAAGCAGAAGGTAGAGGATGGCCCTTCTAGCAATGGAGGAAGTAAGAGGAGCCCACCTTCTCTGAAAGGTGGTTCTGTGCTAGCTTGTTTCGTCCTGGTAACAAAGCAGACCCTGAATTCCCTTGAGTTCATCACTACTCCCGAGTCACTCGATGAGCCTAGTGGTGAATCTTGGGCACCGTCCTCTTTGTCCTTTGAGGTATGACATGGCACTCCTATAAAGTGCATGTTTAACTCTCTAGATGAAGTTTCAACCTTGTCAGCAATCTTCACGAAATCGTTGACCATAGCTCCACAAGAGTTGAGCATAGAAGACCTTGCAAGGCCTTCTTCCTTAGTCTTTGTTGCGAGAGGGTCAGAAGCTCCTCCCCTTAATATTCCACCACTACAAGCTCATCCTCCTTCCCCTTACAATGATCTAGATTAAGAAGCAAATGACCTCTTGGTTGATGAGTGTTAGGGGGAGGCCTCGTCTTTATCTTTAGATTAGATGTGTGTGTGTGTTGTAATGTGTCCTCTCATGATTGTGCTATGTGTTCTTGGATGACCCTTTTCACCCTTGTTGGTGCTTGGATACAAGAGTGATTTTGTGTCATGAACCTTCTTCTATCTGTATCATCATTCTTCCATGTTTGTGTTTGATTTTCGGAAAATTGGGGATGATGCAAAGTGTTGGAGGCATTTAGGCTTCCCTTCCATGTTGACCCATTTTTTTATTTTTACTTTTTCTTCTCGTGCATTCTTCACATGGTTTGATTTAGTAGGGGGTTGATGACAGTTCATTAATATACTATTACTATACCTATATATTCATGAGTAGCTTCGACCTCGAAATATCATATCACCCCTGTGCCCTTTGTTTGTGATGTCTTTGTCTCTTTACCTTTTCTTTTATATTTCTCTCTTCTTTGATTGAGTTGTGATGTTGTGGTGCCTATGTGTTTTCCTTAGTGTGTGCAGCAACATCACTACAGTGGAATCTCATTATGGCCCGCGAGCCACAACATCACTTTTTTCATTATTAAATTTGTCTCCTTAGGTTATCATGTGCCTATGCATTCAACATGCACCACCCTAAGTGGGGGATACCATGTAAACCTCAATATTTTTAGAAAACGCATTTGTTGCCAACAAATCTTTTCTTAAAAATATTTGCAAACTTTTTCAAAAAAATTGCATTTACGACTTGGACCCCTAACAGAACGTGTTTCCTTCATCATGGGTTTGTAAAGAAAGAGCTTGAAAACTTTCCTCTGAGGTGGGAGTAGCCTTTTCCTGTGGGAGAAGCCTCAACCTTCCCCTCATGAGGGGGAATTTTCTTCCTTTCGAATTCCTTGATGAAGTGAACATCTTTCGAAAGGATTCTTTGATGGTGAATCAATTTGAGAAAAAACATCTTTCTTGCACTTTCAAATAATGTGTCCCTTGAGTAGACCCCTCTTTCACGCCGAGTTCCCGAGAGAACCCTTTCAAAGATTTTCGACTTGTCAACGGTCTGTGTGATTGTCCACTTATTTTCCTATGTGACTGCTTTGTGTCTCCTGACATGTTTTATCTATGGATTAACATGTCGCTTTGTAGGTGCGCCTGTGAAGCCGCTATCTGACTTTGTGAAGTCCCATTCTCTAGGTTTCCTCCATGTGAGAGATCTTGGGGGATACCTCCTTGTAGGTCTATGAGCCTGTAAGGCATTTTCTTCTCTAGGTTTCCTCTATGTGAGAGATCTTGGGGGATACCTCCTTGTAGGTCTGCGGGCTTGTAAGATGTTTTTTTCTCTAGGTTTTCCTCCATGTGAGAGATCTTGGGGGATACCTCCCTGCAATTCTGTGGGCCTATAAGGCGCTTTCTTCTCTGGATTTCCTACATGTGAGAGATCTTGGGGGATACCTCCTTGTAGGTCTGCAGGCCTGTAAGACGCTTACTTCTCTGACTTTCCTCCATGTGAGAGATCTTGGGGGACGCCTCCTTGCAGGTCTGCGGGCCTATAAGGAACTTACTTCTCATGGCTTCCTTCATGTGAGAGATCTTGGGGGTTGCTTCCTTGCAGGTCTGTGGGCCTGTGAGACAATTTCATCTTGCAGGATTTGTCATCATTGGTCTAAGGGCTTTCGATGTACTTTGTGCAGCTTCATAGTTCTACAAGGCTATGAAGTCTTTTTGTTCAAAACTCCCCAGGGAGAGTACTTGTGGAGTCCTTTGCTTGCCCTGCGCTCTTGAGTTCGCCAAATCATGGCCTGCTTCCTCGAAAGTTCAGGTATAAATTTCTAACCTTACTAACTCTTCGATCTACTTTACCAAAGCATTCATCAGTATTCGTGCTTGCTAAAGTGGGGGAAAAATGTATAGGAGTGAATTTGCACCCCTTACGCAAATTCCCCTTTCACATACCCTCACCTTAGAAAATCAAATCTAAAGGCAAAATTCCACATCACCCAACTACCTTCCTTCCACTTGGCATTTGTCCTTTGTGTCGATGAGGGAATATTTGTTAGGGACGCACGCATGACGTGCAAAAGTCTGCATGGCACGCTGCCATCCCTAACGGATTTTTGTGTCTGAAGTTGGTAGAGGCGTTACACTCCTAATTGGGGATGAATTGTAATGTCCCTCTTTGACCAACCAACCCAAAAATTCCTTACTCTTCCTCATTATTCCTTCAAATTCATCCATTCTCACTTCATTTGATCTCTACACACATTCTCAAGCTATCTCTTAGCACTTCTAGCATTCACTTCACTCTCAAGCAACACTTCAACACTCCATTGCAGTAGCAACACTCCATCAAAACTCCACATAGCAAGTGTGAAGCAAGCCATAAAAGCGTGGGATTAGAGTCTTGCGGGACCTCCCTTCATCACACTTGCGGCTATGGTGACCTTGCCAAGTCCATATCTCCTCCATTGGCTGATGAGCTTTTGGGTGGAGGTGATAACGTTTTTCTCCTCTCCTTTGTGATTTGGTTGAGTAGCATTATATTTTTTTGTAGTGCTTTTGTTCTCTCTTCTTTCCTTTATCGCATATTTCTACTTCGTTGCTTTCTTGTTGTTTGTGGAGGTGGAAACACCAAAATGGGGGTCTGACTGAGGTAGGCCCCTATACAACCCCAACAATTTTCCCTCTTGCTTGTGTGTAGGTGGACGCACGTGTGGAGCTAGCTAGCGAACAAGCACTTTTGTGAGATTATATTCATCACCCTAGCCTTTATTTATTTGCTTTATCATCTCTATCTCTATTTCTCATACTTTATCATTATGTTTTTTCCTGTCAAAACCAACTAGCTAGGTTGTTAGTTAGTTTTTGAGTAGTTTGTATTGTGTTTATTGTTTTTTGACCGTACGGATGCCAACGCACTCGAGAGATGCCAGCGTGTTGCACTGTTGTCCTAGAATGGCGCTACTGTCCTCAAACAGAGAGCTATTTGAGACACAGTACTGACTCCAGAAACCAACTTGCCTAGTCCAAACCTAAGTTCAGGATCTATAGGGTGGTAGAAGTACGTTATAGTGCTCATCATTCTCGATCCTTACCCTAAGACATCTTTTAGAGTGAGGTAAGTTAGGGCAGCCCTCTGCTCTCAGCTCTCCATGACCTGGAGCCATGACATGGTTGGTCCCCCTCTCTTACAAATAATTATCCTCATGTACATGTTTTGTGGAATTAACTTGTTTGTAGCTCAAAAGAAACCATAGCACAATAGTTGTTGAGTGAACCTGTAGCAGAAGGGATGACTGGACACCGAAGTAGGGGAAGCTTCAGGTTAAGCTGAATGTGGCGATCGTTGTTCAGAGGCACTTAATAAAGATTGGATGTGTGTTATTATGACCAGTTTAATAAAACACTGAAGAAGAGGTCTCCTTTATCTATGGAATTTTGACAAGTGGATTGTCTGTTTACGTACAGTTCTATTTTGATAGGATTTCTCTTTCCTTTTCAATTATAGGTTGAATAATTTAAATCTTAATTTCATGCTCTATTATCTGGAAGTGGATTTAATGGTTAAATTAGTTGTTGCTTTCAATAAAAATTCCCTCAATTTGTATATAACTGTTGGTTGAATCCGTGATGTAGTTAGTTGATTTTATCAGTTTTATGTTACTAGTTACTTTATGTTTCAAGACATGAAAAATATTCCAAATGATTGAGTCCAATATGTGGAAAGATCTTTTGTAATCTTTTACAATATGCAATGAATGGAGTTGATCTTATGGGATGCATAGAATCCATTAGTTGGATTGAGTTCAATTAAAGCGGGAACAGTTACTTGAGCAGGCCACTCAAAATATTGTTCTTCACTTCACCTTTCAGTTATTTACTTCTATTAATAGTTGTTATTAGTTTATCATTATTCATGAATCATATGCAAGTTAATTAGAATTTCATCTCTTGCTTATTTTGAATGAATGCTTGTGAATATGCATGTAATGGTTATTAGTAACACTTTGGAGGATAGTTTAGCTGAGTCATTAGTTTTTATTAAGCTTTTAGTTAATACAATATTAATTTACTAGTAGCAATTTAGTTAAAGTCTATGCTGTAGGAACCCGTAGCAACTAGTTCTAGTTTATGTTCTTACTGTTTTGTAGTTTTGTGAATTTCCAGCAATTAGAATAACTTAATTAGGATAGTTTAGGTAGTTTTAAGTCCATGAAGGTATATAAAATGTTGCGCCATCATAAGCTTACAATCCTTGGATTGACAATTTAATGTAGTCTCAAGCGATGTAGAGTGGACTATTCAATTAGTTCAACCTTTGAATTGAGTAGATTCTACCAAGTTTACAATACATTAGCTTAGACTCTATAGTACCCTACAATGAAAAATTTATTAGTGATTTGTTGTGCCGTGAAGTGGCCTCCACAAGGCTTAGAGTGACAACCATGGAGGGTATAAAAAACATCCTATTTTGCAACACAACGATGCATAATATTATCAACCCTTGTATGGAAAAGTAAATCGTTAATCCAATTGTATTGCCCACTAAGCCCTACGAGCTTTCAATGTTATCGTGGTGAGAAGTGGGGTGGAAACCTACATGTAACTAGATAGTTAGCAATATCAGCAAACCATGGGCTCTTTACCGAAATAGCAAAAAGGTGTTCATCTAGAAAAGTATCATCCATGGGAATTGGTTCATCCTCCCGCTATAGTCTAGATAAAAAGTCAGCCACTACATTCTCTCGTCCTGGATTGTCAAGAATGGTAATGTCAAATTCCTACAAGAGAAGCAACCACCAAATCACTCATCCTGTGACAATTGGTTTGTTCATCAAAAATCTAATAGCAGAGTGATCAGTATGCAGAAAAATATTGTATCCAGTGATATAGAGGTGAAATTTATTTATTGTCTAAACTATAGCCAAGAATTCCTTCTTAGTGACAGTATAGTTTACCTCAACACTGGTAAAATTATTACTGATATAATAGATAGAGTAAAAGAGAGTGTCTTCCTTTTGTCTGAGTATGGCTCCCATAGAATTATCTGGTGCATTGGTATGTATGTGAAATGGAAGCTCCCAATTGGATCCTCGCAGTACAGGTGTATTTATAAGTTGACCTTTGATTTCTTCAAAGTCTTGTTGACATTTAGGTGTCCATGAGAAATATGCATCCTTCCCTAGCAACACAAAGAGAGGTGAGGCAATCTTGCTGAAATTTTGAATAAACCTTCGATAATAACCATCATGTCCTAGGAAACTATGTACATCCTTTGGAGAGGTAGGCACAAAAAAGTATTGAATAATTTTTCCCTTTTTAGGATCCACTTCAATTCCTTTTGTAGAAATATAGTGACCCAAAACAATACCTTCAGTCATTAAAATATGATATTTTTCATGACTCAAAGAAAGATTAGTTTCAATACATCATTTAATTACTTTTTCAAGATTTTCCTTAGCTTCATCATATGTATCACCATAAATAGTAAAGTCATCCATACACACTTCTACATAGTCATGAATTAAATCTACAAAAATGCTCAAAACAACTCGTTGGAATGTAGCAAGTGCATTACACAATTCGAAAGGTAGGACATTATAGGAAAATGTGCCCCACAGGCAAGTAAAAGTAGTTTTTTCTTGGTCTTTCAGGGCAATACAAATTTGGTTATACCCACTAAATCCATTGGGAAAGGAAAATAACTTCTTTCCAATTAAGGTGTCTAGGACTTGGTCAATGAAAGGAAGTGGGAAATGGTCTTTCTCGGTGGCCTTGTTAAGGGCCCTATAATCAACACATATTCACCATTTTCCATTCTTTTTAGGAACAACCACAACTGGGGACACCCATTTTCTATATGATATAGGATAGATAAATCCTACATTAAGCAACTTTTGAAGTTCATCCTTAACTATTTCCCATAAGACTGGGTTTAATCTTCTCTGGGGTTGTCTCACAGGTCTACTCCCTCTATATAGATATGGTGTGTACAAGTAGCAGGATGAATACCTCTCATGTCTTGGTAATCCCAAGAAAAGGCCTCTTTGTGTGAACACAACATATCAATCAAGTCTTCTAATTGGGAGGCATCCAAGTTGGGATTTATGTTAAGGGTTTTTCCAAGCAAGATTTCAGTAGGTTGAGTCTGTACAGGGGTATCTACAACAAGTAATTGTGAACTAGATGAAGATGGGTTAGAATTTCCAGATATAAAAAATGGACTGTATATACAAGTATGCGGTAATAACTGATGCAAAGTACTAAAATGTTGAATAGATTGCAAACTCCTAACTAATGGAAAGTTTCCAAATGGGCAATTATCACTTATACCCATAGGAAAAATTATTGTCTCTAAAACATTATCAACCAAATAATAATTTTACAAGAAATTATTAATAATAGTGTCTTCTGATATATTCTTAAATTCCCTACTTTGATCTATTGTCAAAATAGGTAAAGACTCTTCCAAATCACTATCGATCCATAAGGGATCCTCTGTTTCCAACAATGGCTATGTTGGAGGGTACAACGTCAGTTGTTTCGTTTGCTCCCCATTTGAGATCACCATGTTTCTTGATCTACAATTAATGAAAGCATTAGTAGCGGCTAACCAGGGTCTTCCTAAAATTAAGGGGTACCCCCCAACTTAATCTTTGGTTGCAAAATCATGAAATCTATTGGGTACTCCCAAGACTCAATAGAAATAATGATATCTTCAATCATACCTTCGGGTTTTACAAGGGAGTGATCATCCATTTGCAAGACCATTGGAGTAGGCCTTATTCCTTGAAGGGCCAACCTCTCCTTAGTCTCGTTAGTCATTACATTTGTAGTTGCTCCCAGATCCACAAGTGTATTCAGAATGATTACATCACCAATACATACCTTAATCACTGGACTTCCTAGATATGCATACTTAGGGACATATGTTCTCCCCAACATCAAGTCTATGAGATGTCCAATGACTTGGTCTATCTCGGGGTCCTATTTCTTTTATTGTTTCCTCCCACAAAATTATTTGATTGCTTTAGTGTACACCAGAACATATCAAATAGCCTACAACAAAGGAATTTTAATGTTAACATTACACAACTCATTCATAAAATCAAAATCAGGTGGAGATGTTTCCTGTTGTTTTAGTTACTCTTGCAACCTATTGAGAAATGGAGGTTTCAGATGTTCTTCTTCTGGTTCAACTGGAGAGTCCTCGACTTCTGTGATGGTTGGCCCTTGGAGGTTCTTTCCTGACCTTAGGTGTACACCATCGACCTCTAATTCATTAATAGGATAAGTCAAAAAACCTGCCACATCATTATTATAGATGGGTTGAGCCACCTTATTGTTTGGATCAGGTGCTTGTGTAGGCATAGGTGTGGCTTTCAAAGGTTGGGCTGAACTAGATGGGTGATTGGATGATGGTGGAATAGGTGGCAGGAGTTGTTGGGATTTTTGATAAGGGTTTATTGTTGGAGGTGGTGGATATGGAGGGAATGACTAATATTGTGGGTATGGTGGTGGTGGTGCTCACCATGCTTGCCATGATTGTGGAGCAGGTGGATATTGTTGTGACCACTAGGGGTAATATGGAGGTTGTTGCCAACCTCCATACCATCTAGGTTGGTTTGAGAAAGAATTTTGTTGAAAAGGACTTTGGGCTACTTGGTAGTCGATTGGGGGCATTACTCTTGGTTGCCAAGGTCTTCATTGGGCCATGAAGTAAACGGGTTCATCTGTGTATTCCACTTCGGTCATACCTACAAGAAGAGGTTTTAAAATAGTGTCCCTACTTGCTTCCTCTAAAGAATATATCTTTGTTCTATTATAGGGACATTCTTCACCATTATGCCTCTTTCGACAAATAGGACAAAAGATGGATAAGGATTTTTCAACCTCCTCCTGCTTCCTCTGTGTAAAAAAAGTATCTATCTGTTTACCCATATGACTTAATAAATCAGTTTTAAGATCTTCAAGTAAATTGCCTATTTCATGCTTTGTTATACGTGTTGCATTTCCCGAGGAAGAAAGCTTACTCAAATAATTTCTCCTAGAACATTGAGACCTTGAATAATTCTTGAAAATGTCACAAATATCATCAAAGTTCAATTTAGAGACATTACCTTAACCTATTAAATTCAATGCATCCATAGTATCATCTCTTATTCCCCTAAGAAACAACATTTTAATAGTATCAGGGGTTGGCCCTAGTTGTTGAGATCATTGTAGGATGAACATGAAGCATTCTAGGTAATCTTCCACAGACTCATCTTCTTTCTGTCATATAGAAAATCTCATCCCAAACCTCTTTCGTTTTACAATACTCTTGGTATTTTGTTAAAAATACCTCCTTCATGTTGTTCCATGTTCTGATGTTTCTCAGGTTCATGAACCAATGTAGTGTTGCATCATTCAACGTGGTTGGGAATAATTTGAGATTATGTGCATCGCTTTGATAATCATAAATGTGGCACAACACAACAAACTCAAATAAAAACATATCAAGATCCTCAATAGAAAGACCACGGAAAAATAGGCAAAGCAGAATGGGGGGTGTTTTTCGTAGGGGCATCTTCTTCAAGATGTACAATTGGAAAATCAAAAGAGATCGGGTTGTTGTGGGCTAATGCTCTTACATTGTTATTGTTGTTTTTATTGTTATTGTTGTTGAGATCAACCATGACTTGAGATTCCCAAGGAGTGAAGAAAGTTTTGAATGGCTTTTGGCTTCTTAAAGATGGACCAGCTCTCGACTCGTAAGATTCTTGGAATAACTTTGCAACCCTTTTTTTGCGATTCTTCGGATGACTCTCGACATACACTAGAAGAGGTCTAAACAATGGTAGACTCAATAACACACTTTTTGATATATGGTTTAGGTAACTCTTTCTCAGGTGATGTGTGTACCACTACTGGTGTTAATTTGTTTTTTGAATTTTCTTGTTGTGAGCTACTTCCCTCAACTAGTGGTTTTGATTTGTTTTTCAATTTTTTTGGTTGAGTACTACTCCCCTTATCCTTTTTAACAAATCTTCCTCTACTATCTCTACTACAATTCATGCACCTATATGACTTACAACAAAGCAAACTAAGGGTAGTTATCCAAACGAGGTCGACTATCGCGTAGACTTTCTCCTTAGCACAATGGTCCTAACTTAGTTCACTAGGCTAACAGGCCTTTAACACCACTCCCCAACAACAGTGCCAAAATGATTGGCTTAAACTATGGATTGATATTGAAGATAAATTGCACTCGTGACTCTATCAAGTTGGTAAATGTAATTAGATTGGTCCTTGGGAATTTTGTAGTAGTTTCCTCAATTTATTCCTTAATTGTCAATCTAGGAGTCGTAAACTTGTGAAGGGTGTTGCGGAAGTCTACCTAAGGGCTAAAACTAATGAACTAAGGGGGGATGAATGGATTTATAATTTAAATCAAAACACACTCCTTAATCTAGAAATCAAATCAAAGCACACTTTCCTATTTGCAAATTTAATAAAATCCTACTTTAAATCACTGCCTTCCTATTTCAATTCAACACACACACATTCTCATTTGAACTCTTAAAGTCAATGTTTTAAAATTACATAGTAAACTCTTGATCCCAAACTCGGTTTAATTCCGTTGTTCTATTTCCTGGCAGAACCTGTGATAGGAAGTGCGCTAGGAACTGTGATAGGGATTATAATAGAAAAATATAATAATAGGAAATAAAGTATGTTTATGAAATGATGCATTGCCAACAGTAAATTCTGGTCTGCACAAATCAAGTCTTTAATTCTCAAATTACCAATAAGCACATTGATGAGTAATGAAAACAATATTGAGATTGGATTAAACATAACTATAAGTAATCAAAACTGCAATCAAATTGAATGTGACTATGAATAATTAAATCTGCGCACATAAAGGAAATTAACTTTAAATCAAAGCACACACATATAGTTACCACACTGCAAACTAAAAATAGGTCACCAATTGGTGCAAAGAGTGGACCCTACCTCCTTGGTTGATTGATGGCAGAGATATTAATGAGTTCTTAGCTCAACTCAGTTACGCACATGCGCGAGAAATTCAAAATGATTTTTGAAGCAGCGAAATAATATTGTATTATCATATATATCTGATCTTTAAACCACCCACATATATTTATACTGAATAGACATCACTAAGAGTTATTATGGTTTATTTTTGGTCAATGGCCAACAAACCAAAGTCTGTAATCAAAATAGATAATCAACCAAAAATTGTTTAATAGCATTTGTCTTTATAAAAAATAGAAACATAACAATAAGGTAATCTAAGTGAAATGCCATCAACATTCGTTTCAACGAAGCAGCTTGTTTCTCCATTAACCTCCTATCTTCCTTGTGCTTCTCAATAGTTGGAGCCACATCTCTAATTACCCCTACCAATTAATCACAAAATGATCAATAGTGCTTGGAATAATTAGCATTGTAGCAGTTTTAATTCTTTTCATAATTTTTTAAATATACTCATTTTCCTCTAACAAAAGGTGGCAGGAGATATGATCAGGGCAACATAAATAAAGAAAAAATTTAGGTAAGGAATGAAATAATGAGGCCTAAGTTTTTCCCATTAGCGACCTACTGGACTATGATTATTGCTTGTCTTGTCAAGTGACAACTTACACAGTTTTTGGGTATTTTTTGGACCATTTTCTTTCATATTTGGTGGGTTTTTGTGGTTATCTTGTTTCTGGTGCTTCATCTATGTTGGTACATTTCATAGTACTTTGTGCTTTTCTATTTGGCGAATATGGGGGAGAAGGAGTCGGGTTGAGCCTGCATATTACAATGATACAAAAAACAAAAAGAGGGTGTGGAGAATTCTTATGTAAGGTGGTGTCACCTAGTATATTGAACGCTTCCATGGGTTTGATCCTCATATTTCCAAGGCATTTTGGCGGGGTGGAAGAACAAGGTTTTTGGCTGTGAATGGTGTCGAGATTGATATTTATGAAGATTTCATTGGCATGATTTCTAGTTTGTCCACTGAGGGTATAAAGTTTTACAAGGACAAGAAAATTTATGATGCTACTCTTAATTTCTTCTTTAAAGACAATGAGAGGGATGATTTGGTGAGAATGTCTTATAATGGTTATGCCAAAAATTCTATCAAAGCTATCTAGGTTGAGATGATTGAATCAATCATGATGTATTTCACTCTTGATGGGTGGTTTACCTCTCTGTTTGGGTATCATTTTATGCTTCTTAATCATTTTAGGCATAAGCAAAGAATTTATTTCCCATTTTATTTATTGGCTTCGTTGGAAAATGGTATTAAAGAGGTTAGAAAAAACCCTCGAGCCCCAATTCTTCATGAAGGTTTGATTATGCTAATCATGAAATATGCAATCTTTTTATGTTCCTTCGGAAGCTAGGAGGACCTCGAAGAATAGTCGTGGCAAGGATGTTGATTTTGAGTATGATATTGGTATGAATGATGAGGATGCTCAAGTGGGTGATGATGATAAAGTCAAGCCCTTGATGGAGGTGTTTTTAGACCCCCCAATGGAGCTTTGGAAAGCTAAGAAGACCCAAAATAAAAAACCTCAACCTTCTTGGTTGGAGGATTCCCCTCATAATGAAGACGAGGAGTATACCCCTCCCCCTATTAATAAGAAGGGAAAGGTGGTTAAGGGGAACTACGAGGGAAATGAGGAGGTGCCTAGGACTCTTGGGAAAAGAAAAAGTCTTCTAAAAGGGAGTGGTAAGGGTCGTACATATGTGGAGTTATTTGATATTGAGGCTTGTGAGAATGGTGAGGAAGTACCTCATCTACTGTGAAGAGATTGAGTTTGCCTTTACCTAAGTCTATTGGGAAATTAAAGAGCTCCATGAAAAAGAGTGGTAAGGGATTTGAGGTAAAGGAGAAGCTTGTTAAAGTGGTTTGTGAGGGTGGAGAGGAAGTGATTTCATCTACTGAGAAGAGAAAGATCTTGGTGAAAGTTAGTGGAAAGGATAAGGTTTTTGTTTCCAAGAAAAATAAGGTGGCTCCTAAGATGATTTCTGGTGATGGGAAGCTAGATGATGAAAACCAGATGGTTGAGGGTGTTAATACAAACATTAGTTGAGATCATCAGGGAGTTTAAATGAGAGAAATCAAAATGTTTGTCCCTTCTACACCTAGAAGAAGGTGAAGCCAACTAAATAATTAAATCAATAGTTAAACTCCTTGATCTCCTTTTTGATGACATATTCCTTATTTCTCTCACACAATCAATTTTTCTTCTCCTCTATCTTGTTGTAGTTAATTAGAAGATGGAAGGAACTATACTTTTGGTATCAATTTTTGCATTATGAATTTCTGACACATGCTCGATCCTTCATAATCAATAAAATAATTGATTATTTCCTTTCTCTTGTATGGTTCCATTATGTTTTCTTAAAGAATTACAATTTTCTCTTATAGATATCAGTAACTTTTTGTAGCTACAATTTTCTTCTCCTAACTTTTATGACAATATTCCATGAGTTTGTGTGAATGAAAATAAAATCCTTGAGGTTGTTTTATGCTTGATAAGTAGGTCTATGGATTCTCTTTTCATTGATGCATCACCATCATTTCATTCTTAAACATTTATTTTCCTCTTTTCATCTTAATAAATAACTTTGCATTAGGATTAGGTCCTTGAGAGTGAATCAGGCCTAGTTTCAAAGGAAACACACCCTCTAGAGAGTTATCTCTATCTTGTAGGTCCCACACTAAAGGATAACTCAGGTTGTAGTTGAGACAATTTTTAAAATTATAGGGTGCAATCTCATGGTGATAAAAAAACCCTTTTAAGATCCTTCACATAAGTGACATGCATTTCATTTTCCACCATTACATTTTCTCTACAACAAGAATGAAAACAAATTTACTACCTACGTCTCATTTTATTCAACTCATAAAATTATTTTTCATTTAGGTTCTAAACAAAAAAAATTATGGATCTGAAAAGTGTCTAAAATCATATATGCATGCATGGCTATCCAATGATGATTTGATAGTTTATCATACAACCCATGTGACATAAAAAATATTCTCTCAATCTTGCAAACCTTAATGGATAAGTCTAGTTAGCCCCTATAATTCACCTTGACTTTCATTTCATGTTTATTGCTTATATACCCTACTTGTGTTTCTTGTTGCTTGTAAAATAGCCTAAGTTTCAAACTTTAAATGATTTTTTTTCCTTTTATACTAAATCACCTTGAATATCTCAAAATTTCCCATGTGATATGGGAATCACCCCAAAAATTCAATTACTAGAAAGATAGGTGATTTGTCCATTTTGTTGGTGTGTAAAACTCCTAGATCCAACCATTTTAAATCTAATTTTGTCCCCAATCTTGAGCTCAATCTAATCTTGGTTGCGCATAGGCTTGATAAATCTTAGTTGAGGCCCTTAATTATGAATCCAATTTTTTAGTATCCCCCTAAAAGACTTAGCATGAGTCTTTTGTTGCTTCTTTTGATAAATTTGAGTCTTGCTTCTCCACACACAACAATAGGTCTAAGCGCTCATTTTTAAAAAAATATCCAAAAAAATTCCTTCATAATTTACAAGCTCTCCATATGTCTCAAGGCTTCCTTATTTTTCATTTTCCAAGCTTCAAAGCTTCTAAATCAATCATTACAGAGGTAATTCATCCATTAATTTCCAATTTCCCCAAGTATTGTTTCTTACTTCCATTGTCCCTTCCATCAAGAGTTCCCCAAATTGGGAGAGGAGATAAGGATAGCTAATATAGAACACTAAGGATATAAATTCCATTAACATTGTCTTCAATATTTGAGATTTCATAGATCCTAGTTGTGAGTTTTTTTTCTTATAATACATGAAATAGATATTACCATTTATGGACATATGTTTATAGAATTTAGAATTATTTAATTTATATTGTTAGATTCAATTAGG
The DNA here is from genome assembly GCA_007258455.2 of Sequoia sempervirens. Taxonomy (NCBI): domain Eukaryota; kingdom Viridiplantae; phylum Streptophyta; class Pinopsida; order Cupressales; family Cupressaceae; genus Sequoia; species Sequoia sempervirens. The sequence goes on from VDFB02000008.1 coordinate 10,942,005, forward strand.
TTTTTTTAAAGCTTTTTTTATGTTATAGTTGCTTACTCCTTTCATGCATCAATAATAGAAAAACACATTGAGTTTCAAGAAAATAAAGATTGAATTATTTTATAAACCAAACAAATTGTAAATATGAGAAAACATAATTGAATTCTTCAACTACATACAAAAACCAACAAGTTACAGTCTTCATTTTATTTTACAAAGAGTATTGAAAACTCAAGAAGAGTGAAGAAACATTTGGTTAGTTCAATTGTCATTCAAATTGTATTGAAAAGAGAGAAAAGTTAAAAAATAGTTGTCAATTTTTGTATTGGTTTGACTAGTTTAATTCGTTGTAATTGCATTTAATCTTTACATCTTGAAAAAACTAAAATAATAGATATTAGTTAGTCATTAATAATTTAGTTAATCTTCATTTATTTGCACATTGGGATGAGTATAAAAACATAGAAGCTTCAAATCATTACATTTTTTTTTTTATGCATTCTAATATAAGTTGCAATCTTTAAATTCAATTTGTTCAAAACACAAAGGTAAAATGAAATGCAACCTCTAGGTCCTTGCATTCTTGAGCTATAAGCTCTAAACATAGGTCTTGCAATAACCAAATATTTGAAACACAAATGAGTATAAACAAAACATCCAAACTAGTACTCGAGGAGAACACCCATCCACATCTCTCTCTCCATCTCACATCCAACATATTAAGCTCATATGTCCTAAGATGAAGGAAGACTAGGTGTGGAGTCCATCATAAGTGAGCTTAGGGTAAAACAACCAACCTTTGAGATCACCAATCAAGGATAAGTTTGAAAACAAGCCCAAATATTACAACCCAACAATAACTCAATATAATATAAGCTAATAACACAAACATTCACCCAAGATTCATCATCTCTACACCTCACTAGAGGTTTTTTAAAATGCAACCCCACACTAGACCATCATGATTCAATACCCTCATTCGACATCAAATGCTCCTTCCTCAAGAAGCAAGAAATCAACTAAATATTACAACTCCTATCAAAACTACATTGCCACGTTTAAGACACTATTCCCTTAGAAACTACCTTGGTCCACCTGCTCTTGCCATGTGAGCAAGAGTAATCTATTCCAACACAGATCATATGTGAGCAACACATGAATCTTCCCAATTTTGACTTATACACAATAGTAACGAGTTATATTTAATAAACACAAATTCCAACATATTTTCCCACACAAAAAATACCCAATTTAAAAAATGAATAAGTCAAATAAATATGTTCACACAATTATCTATTAATTTTATTGCACAAATGAATAAACCACCTATAATATTCCTATAAAAATATAATCTTAAAAGTAAAACTCTACTTTCTCACATAGTTCATTTATTCACTTTGAAAATTCACTAAATATATTTACCTAAGGAAAAAAATATTTAATATCTCCATTTAATGATGCTGAGATTTCTGACTTGAAACTATGTGTGATTTTTAACATTGACGTTTCAGATCAAACTCCATAATCCATCATCAAAAAACGTAGATGTTAATAATCACACATAATTTCAAGTCATAAATCTCAACACTGTTATCATTATCATGAAATGCTCTCATGGGTACTTTAGAAAATCCCTCTCAGATTTTAAGCAAAGTAGCTTCACCTTGAACATTCACTTAGACACATGGGAAATAGGCTACTTAATGAGATAGGAACATCCTTAAATCTAAAGCCTTTCCTTAAAAGAGGGCACTTTCTAATAGTCTCCAACCCTTCACTTCGATCCATAACTCTGCGGGGCCCACCATACATTAGGTTTAAAACAAATCAATGGTCCATCCCTAATAATGTCCGCGTATTGGTGAATGGGAAATATAAGAGTAAATTATATTTTTTTTAAATACCAACAATCTTCGTATTTCCTGGCCAGCCAATGAGACGAGTCGTATCTGAGAAGGCTTCTTACAAACTTATGCTGGCCATTGATTTGATCTTAGGTGATCAATGGCTCTTCCTTTCCTTTACTCACAATGGGGCCCACCAGAACTCCAAAAACAAACATTATTTTAAAACACATTTATGGGTTTATACTTGTGAATATCCGTTGGTATCTCGAGATGTATGATTTCGCTCCATGCTCAATACGATAAAATAATTATTAGTTTCCATTTTGAAAACTACACCATCAGGCATTCTCTCAATATAAAAAAAAAACTACACCATCATCTCTTTATTAATCTTCTTAATCATTTTTACTAGCCTATAGGAAATCTAATATTGCCTTTACCAAGGTATTCCATGTTATTCATCTAAATGGGCCCATCAATAATATTTACTACATTCCTTTAAGTACATTTCATTTTTATAAATGTACATGTTCTTTTAAGAAAATTAAGTAATATATGTTTTACTATCAACAATATTTACTACATGTCTTTAAGTGGATAGGAGAGGTAAATCTTTTTATTTTTTAAATGCAAACTTTAAAAAATAAATAAAAATTAAGTAATATATATTTTAATATCACTCTTAAATTAAGGAAATTTTTCTAATATATTATTCATGGAGATTGAATTAACATGAGTTTTTTAATTAGAGATATAGAACAAAGTAGTAACATTTAAATTTACGAACCAACAAAAAATTTAACACTTAAAATGTGTCAACAACACCAAAAGTTTGATTCCCTCCTCTCTTCTTTTCATAGAGAGGCAATTGTTGATTTGCACCATATTCTTCTCTCACCTACTATTCTCTATCATCCCTTTCCTTTTTTATTCATAGCCCCTCACTTTGAGATGTATGGTGGAAATAGGTATCATTTGATGAATTTTCGATCATTTAGTGCTACCTATTTATATTTTATATATGGTGACCATCTTTTAAAAAAAAAATCTTTCCTCACACACTCAAGGACCATGTTGAGTGGTTATATTCTCTCACATAATTATCTTTGCTTATTTTTTGATCTTGTGCATACATTTGTTCGACATCTTCAAGTCAACATTGACTTGAAAATTAATTTTATTGGTCATGTACAATACATGCATAGCACCAATGAGCACACTAATGAATTTCCCATTCACTTGTAGTCTAAATTGGGAAAGATGCACTACCACTTACATGATGATGAAATACAATACATCTTTGTTAATAACTCACCCCTATAAAAGATAAGGTCTTATTTCACTACAAGTGTGTCTCTAACAATGACACTAAAAAATATACGAGCTTGTACCACAAGGTGCATTATCTCATTAATACTAATTTTATTTATGTTTAGGGCTATAATGACAAAGACAATATTTTTGTAGCTCCACTAACCAAAATCTACATATTAACACTAATCCCTTCCCTCAATATAATCAATCAAACAATGTGAATCCTATCCTTGAGAATTCTCTTCCCTCTACTATTTTTGATATGTATGCACCTTCTTTACCTCCTTCCTCACCCTCCCCTAATCACTTCCCTCATTTTTGTTTGATATATATCTTTGGTGTTCATGAAGCGCAACCTTATTCCTCTTCTTCTCCTCACATTACTTTTTCTTCTTCAAAGATTCCTTCCAATGGTTATCATGACCTTATTTATATGAATGGTTTTATGAATTCAAGGAATACCATTGGCATACTTGCACACCTGACATGTACTTTCAATATAGTAAAAGAGCAGTTCTTGTATAATAGCCACTATTAAAGGAAACCTATGCGATATACAGGGTTTCTTTAAAATGTTATAGTGACATATTCATTGATATTGGGTGCTTGATCCTTCCTATTCAAGTTGGTCTAAATGAATTTCCCACTCTTTTCCATACCATACCCACTTCAAATTACTTTAGTATTAACTTAGGTTATCTTTCATTTGATCAAGCTCAAGAAGTCCCTTATGCAATCTATTGATGTGTAAAGTTTATTCATGAGTATGAGAAAATTATAGTCTCATATCATGAGTATTGACCCAATTTTGAGTTTGAAATTTTAATTATAGGTTGCTACATTTATAAGCCAATGAGCTTGTCACATGAGTTTCATGATACTCTCTTTAATTTATACAAATCCTTGAAAGAATAACATGATCATATTCATGACAATAGCCCTAATATTTTAGTTTTCCCTTATGATCCTTTTAGACCTCACCTTCATAGACTCTAGGGTTATTTATCCCCCGCCTTCTTCTTCCCACTTGTCTTATCTTACTATTCCTTCACCTTCTATTCCATCCACTTTTAGAACTATTATGTGACTTCCTAGACCTCAATCTAAGCCTAAAAATAAAACACCTCTTTCTCATCCTAAATCTCAAGCTATTCCTCATCTTTCTACCCTTCTACCCCTTTTACCCACTCACTATCTTACACTCCTCCATTTACAACTCATTACTATCCTCCACCCAAACTTAGATATAAAAAATGTAGTTTACTCCTTAAACCAACTTTCTTTCTCTTCAACTCAAACCAACACTTTCTCTTCCTCTTGACCCCTTAGCTTCTTTGACTACAACACCTACTTCTTCCCCTTCTCTACTTGTTGCTACTATAGAATCTACTTCTCTTCCAAAGGATACTTCCCCACCTATAACTACTACAAATTAAATCTCTTTTTTTTTTTGTTCCTCCTTATATTGTTTCTCAAGAACTTTTTTTTCTTCATTAACACTTATTACTTTAGTCTAATATAGATATTTTTCCTCTTTCTTATATTTTCAATTCTCGAATCCCTCATCCTTTTAAGCTTCTTTTGGCTAAGTTCTAGACATATATCTTTAAGGATGATGATTTGCTTGATGACTCGTACTATACCAATTTCATTGGTTGATTAGTTTTTAGGCCTCTTGTAGTTCCTTTCTAATTCTTTTTCTCACTTATATATTTCCTTTATACCACTAGTATATGATTTGTTCAAACCTTGTAAGTGAATGCTAAAACATGGTGGGGGAAAACATATTTATGTTATGATGTCCTTAGCTTTATCCTTTTGTATCCTACTACTTCTTCTTGTTTACTTTTAAATTTTGAGGATGATGCAAAGTATCGAGATAAATGTATCTTTTTCATGTTGACCATTTTTTTTAGAGTTAACCGTATTTTTCTTCCCCTTTATGTCATAATATATCATCTTTTTTTCTACTATATTTGATTACCACTCTTTGTTTCTTTTTCTCTCAATGACTTGAGGATGATGAAAAGCATTAAGATAATTATACCTTTTTCTTGTTGACTCAAAAATGTTACACCATTCACCTCTTTGTTGTACCCTACTTCTCGCTTCTCATTTCCTCCTTTGTGCATGTATTTTATATGAAAATGGGAAGTGATGTACAATAATGACAACCATAATAAAACCACCTCCTTACCATGATTGACCCCAAATCTATTACCTCCTTCATGTTCACTTAATATATATCTATGTACACATCTTCTCACTTATTTTCCCTCATATGTTATTACATTCTTGAATATTTTTCTATTATTCACGTTCCTTGTATGATGTATTCCCATTCTATCTATTTTCCTTTTTTATATTCTTTATTTCCCCTTATGTGCTTGTCCTTTCTTTCATGATACATTTACTAGTTCTCTTTCAATCTTCATTTACCTCCCATTTTGAAATTTTATTATTTTATACACTTTCCTATAATTATGGTACTTATGTTAATTTCATTAATTTTCAATATTTATTCCATGATGATCTCTTATGCTTCATATTCTTACTCTACTTGTTATTCTCCCCATGTTACTTTCATTTGCACTACTCTATTGCATATTTTATTTCTCTAAATACAAGTTAATGAATAACCTTTCTTGGTGATATGAGTTGTAGACTCCAAACCCTTAAGGATTGATAATCTTCCAAGCACCAGGGTGTCAAACCTAGGAAGATCACCACAAACCTATCTTTAGGTTGGGCAGCTAAGGACCAATTCTTGAGGTGGGTAAGACCTCCTTCACTTTTGGCTCTACAAGATCAAGGGGATTTCCTCGAGGTGTTGAATTGATGATTGAATGACTGAGAAAATACTTAAATATAAACTATACCAATTACACAATGTATCCCATTATCGGTGTCAGTATGTACCTATGTTCTAGTTTGGACATGTAAGGTTATGTACCTAATTAACATATAGTATGTCATATACTTGTCAATGAATGAGTTTTTATGATAACCCCTTTTAGATGTTACAAACATTAAAACAAGGCAGCAAAACACACACACTAATGAAAAATGAAAATGTTTAAGGGTAAAAGTACAAAGTTGTGTCACACTTTCAACCAACTTATCAACAAAAGTGAATTTAAGTATTTCTAACTAAAAAACCAGTTTTGGTTAAACATATGATCTAGATAAGAATCATTGTAGCTAGTTTATATATGGACACAACATTTCCAAATAAAAGTGTTCACTAAATGTATATGTATCACCACTTTGAGGCCAATTTACCAAAAAAATAAAATTATTACAAAAACTTGATGTTTCAACAACTACTACTCATGTAAATAATTTTTCTTAGAAAATATAAAAATAACCTTTTGTAGATCTAGAAGTGTAGTGATCAAATATATATTTTAATGGTTTTATTTTTTTATTTTTTTTTATTTTACTAAAAGTAGGTTATTAGCACCAAAACATAAGGTTGATTATCTCATCAATAAAAAACACTAAAAATTATTTTAAAAATATGGTGCACTAGATAAAAGAATCTATGTCAAGATGGTATAGTTTTTTCTATTTTGGATAAACAATTAAGACAAAAGGTGATGTCCCATGGAAACATTTGTGTTTCAATACACACCCATTTTAATATTTATTAAAAAAAATATTTATCAAAATTGAGAAAAAATAAATCCATGTACTAAAGTTTTAACTTATAAATACACAAAAAAAAGTGAAGAAAAAATTTTACTATATAAAGAGTGATGTCATGTTTAACTTCATTTTTAGCATTTTATCAACAATTAAGCTATAGTGTCAATTTCATAAAAAACTATTTGCAAATATTTTTTAGTTTAAAAAAAAAACATAAAATACACTAAAAAATTAAAAAATTTATTAGTTTGCATAATTTAAAATTCAAAACATATATGTCACTTTAATTTAGTGACTCAAGTTAAAAATTTGATCGTTGTTGGTTGATTCCTTTATAAAAGTAAATATATATTTATGTTTTTAATTCTTTAAATGATTGATTTTGAGGTGTTGAGGGATATGAGAGAAAACAAAGAAGAATGGCGCTTTATCTATTTGAGTAAATAAAATTATCCGAATCTAATCAAATGTGCAATGAATAAAATGGTGATGCATTAATCAATACAATTACAAAAGATTAGGGTTTTCCGTAATGCAAAAGTGTTATTTTCCCACACATGCATTCAAAAATGCATAGATAATCATATAATATTAAATGATTCTAGTTAGTAACTGTACATACCCATATGCACTTCCTTTATTATTCTGAGAATATATCTTACAAAATCTTTACAAGAATTTTATAGTCACTTGGTTGGCTAACTAATCATCAACAAATCCAAAAATATATACCATGCAAAAGGAGACACTCAATCGAGGTTGAATTTTCATTAATCATCCATTCTACAATAGTCACTAGTATCATTACATGTTTGGGATAAACCTAAATTATTATATAGTGCAAAAATGTTCCACACAAAGCTGAAATTGTGAACCTACAAGTGATGCTACAAAGCTCCTCTCCCATTATAAGTCTCCTCCTCTAATTTCTTCTTTGAGAAATAAAGCCAAGGTAAATATACTTAGATAAGGAAGTTTGGGGAATGTTAGAGAGTCATGCAAGGACAAAAAAACCCTAGTTGTGACCTCTTGCAATGCCTAGATGACATCTAGACTCTTCAACATGATCTAATCACAAAGAGGTGTGTAAGGAAATCTTCATACATCCACCATGCCTCTATATTGATGAGTTGTGTGTGCAAATAACACGAGAAATTTCCCAAAAAAATTATTGCATCGTGTTAGGGAAAGGTTTTGTATATTATTAAATATAGCAAGGGTACCACATAATCCATTAGTTCCATGCCAAAAGGACATAAATTTTTGAGGAAGCAATTGAATCAATCTCCAGCAATGACCAAGGGTGGTTGGGGTTTAATGAGGTGATTTGGAACTTTTCGCACTTTTCTCTATAATATTTTGACCCTTCCACCTCACATTAAAATGACCATGACATAGATCAATATGAAAGAGACAGGCCTAGAAGCAAATCCCATCAAACTCACAACATCCCAGACCAAGAACATCTTTCTATAGAGATTCACCCTTGATTGGGTCAAGGTAGAACAAAATCATGACATCTACTCCCATCTACCATCAACAAATCCAACCCATCCACTACTGCAGAAATTCATTGCAATTGCATTACATGTGAGAAAAGGTCTATCATCCATATATCGTGACATCCACATTTTGAGTATACATCTGGTTTATACCAGATCACCCGTAAACCATTGTATCTAGTCTTTTACAATTTGAAAGCTCATGCAGGAAAATGACCTTGAGGAACCTGTGAAATTCTCCCAGTATAAGGCACAAATAGTTTAGTCTAGCTGCAAAACCTGCACGTGTAAAATGGACTCATCAACCCACAACTGTTTTGATGTTCCAAGGTAATCTTTGGATCACACATGATAGTTTTGATTGGCCTTTTAGGACCTAGTTCATGTGGAATTAGCCTCTACACTTAGTCAATTTGTCAAAACTTCCAGATGAATGTAGAAAAATAAATACTGTGTCACCATGGGTTTTCCACCTCCATCGACACTTGGGCAAAACCATATGAAATTGCAGTAATACATATTTGATTTTAGTAGTAGAAAAATCCCATCACCCATGGACCAATTTCCAACCAAAACTCCACAAAATAAAACTTGAAAACCTTCAAGTGCAGCATATGTGGAATTTTGACTTCATCCACCCTACACAAAAACTTCATTTGAACTAGAGAAGAGTGCGAAAATGGAAGTCTAAGCAATAGTAAGCTGAAAACTTGATGAATTTAACATCGGGAAGATATGCTCCATCTACATGCAAGCTTGTTAACTTATTTTACCTTGGGACTACTCTTAGCACTTGGTGAGAAAACCATCCACAAGTAGACATGGAAAAGCATTTGACAACTAAACTTAAATATCTAACTAAATTGAAGGTTCGCATAAGTTAAATGGACCCATTTGACTTCTATTGTGGAAAAATAAGGCGGAATTGAATGAAGAGTTAGAAAGGTAGTTTTGACCCAATGAAATCTGCAAACAAACACAACAAATTTTTCATCGTTAGAACTTGGTGGCAAATCACTATTGAGTTGCCCATAGTGGAAAATTGTTTGAACTACACTTGATGTTAGGAAGATGAGTCTATATTGATGGCTAATAAAAACTCACATGGGCATGAATTTTGCCCCTTAGTCAAATTCATAAAACTTCAAAAGACAACCTAACCTAAGTTTTCATGTCCTACCCATTGGTGCAAAGAAAATCAGTCGTATTAGATATCTCATATCGGTTATAATTTTGGGAAATTTTTGGCTAAGGTAGAAAATGGGACTCAAAATTTTGGAGTGCCAACACTCTCTACATACACTTCTTTCCATTTGACACTCTTTGGTTACATTCTATACTAAAATTTGAGGATACACCATTTTCCACTAGCCTATTGAATTGCATCCTATGTCCCTTCTACAACCATGCTCCTCGACTCTATGTTTATTTCTTACCTTTATAAATA